>JAANBC010000511.1:0-23264 GCA_014621405.1 Stylonectria norvegica | reverse complement strand
ATGGTCTACGGCGTCTTCTACCTGCCGCTGCCGCTCGAGGACCCGCTGCTGCGCGACGCCCACCACTTCGACGACTCCAAGGTGCTGACCCCGGCGGTCCGCTCCTCCCTCATGCAGACGCTCTGCACCGAGGGCACCGACCTCCACGCCTCGTGCGGTTGGGCCACGACGGCTATCTCCGCGCGGACATCGGCGCCAACATGCTCAAGCCCGCGGCGGCGTATAACCTCAACGCGCAGGCCATGGACAGCACCATCGAGCTGATCAAGGGCGTCTACGCCCGGGGCGTCAACCTGCAGGAGATCTACGTCGACACCATCGGCCACCCGGGCGCGTACCAGGCCAAGCTGCAGCGCGTGTTCCCGACGGCCAAGATCACCGTCGCCAAGAAGGCCGATAGCCTGTACCCGTGCGTGAGCGCCGCGTCCGTGTGCGCCAAGGTAACGCGCGATGCCGCCCTCGAGGCGCTGTACGTGGTGCGCGCGGGCGAGGGCGAGGTGCCGGGGGATGGGATGCTGTGGGGGTCGGGGTATCCGTCTGACGGGCGCTGCACAGGGTGGATGAGGGGCAACATGCATCCGGTGTTTGGATGGGGCCCTGAGTGCCGGTTCAGCTGGGGCACGGCGAAGGATATGTTAGAGGCCAAGGGGCGTGGGGGCGTCCAGGTGGAGTGGCCTGTGGAGGAGGATGGCGAGACGAGTAGAGTGACGGACTTCTTTGTTTCTGGAGACACGGACAAGGAGTCGAACGAGTTGGGGTCTTGGTTTGGGGCACCGGCGGGGTTGGAAGCATTCTAGGCGTTTTGAATATGGGAAATTGTGAATGGAGTCATGGGAACGGAAGGGGAGAGTGGCACGTCGTGTTTCAAGCACATTGTTATTTCTTGTAGTAGACATTATATCCTGCTCGTCATCCTGCCCCGGTGCGGTTCCGGGCGTCAGGTGGGAGACCCAGTCATCAGATCTCTTCGATGTCGTCCTCGGTCGAGTTGTTCTTCTTCCCCCGGCTATCCAACGTGTCCATGCTGATGTCGCTGTCCCGGGCTGGCATGGCGAGCGCCTGTCGCGCCGTGTCCGAGTTGGCGATGAACTCGCGGAGACCCTGCTTGGCGATATCGACACCCTGGTTCACTGCTGCGTTGGTCATCTGCACCATGGGGCCGAGGAGGTTAAGGGTGTAGGACACGTAGGTTCCTCCGGCGAGGATGAGGAGGATGATGAAGAGGAACGGATTCCGTAGAACTGTAGTCGGGCCTTGTTAGTGACATGCGCATCATACTGTAGGGAGCCACGGTCAACTCACCCATGAATATCTCGTTCCAGCCCAACGCCAGGAGCAACCCATAAAAGTACCATGGAATCTGAGCCACTCCGCCGATAGCACTCCGCTTTGCCTCGACGTAGACGCCATCAGCCGTCTTCTTGAACCTGACGACCAGATCCTGTCGCTTGCCCTCGCCCAGAACTGTCATCTCTTCCTCGAGACTCTTGCCCTCCTCCTCGTCGACGCCTCCAATCGGCGGTAGATCTTCCTCGTCGTCGACCTCGACGCCACTCGGTTGCAGCCCTATGAACTCGGGTAGTTTCGGTGGCGCATATGTCTCCGACAGCCTGAACCTCGAGAGCAGGGGGATAAGTGTAAGAGTCGACTCCCGGGCCTTGGTGTAGATGCCTTCGATGTCGTCGCTGGGGCGCCAAATTCTCGGCACGCCCGCCTCGTCGTAGCGAAACTTGTCTTCGAAATTCTCCCTGAGCTTCAAGAGAATATTTCCCTCCATGACCTCCTCCTCAATCTTCTCCCGCAGAGCAATCCAACTCTTCCGTCGGAGTCGCCACGCGCCCACCTCAACCTCTTCATCACTGGCGTCGAAGCTCTTGGCTCGATCGGCGAAGCGCACTTCGGCCTCTTTGACTATGCCAGTGAAAACACTCCAGATCCTGTCCCAGAGGTCCTTCTCGGTGGGTGGCTTCTCCCCCTCTTCAGGAGCCCCGTTTCCTCCTCTTCCTGTGCCCAATTTGTTGAACTCCAGGCCGATGGCCTCTCCGAGCCGTGATTTTACCCACCTCTCCACCCGTGTTGCAAGCCGCCGCATCTCCTCCTTTCGCAGCTTGCCGCTGACCTCGTCCAGCTCCTTCTCAAACAGAATATACTGTGGCTTGAAATTCGTCCACGAGATGCCCTCGATAAGTAGGCTTTGTGCCTCCACCTTGAAAATGTCCGAAGTTTTGCGCTTCTCGTTGGTGACGATCTCAGCAAACTCGTAGCCCCCGCCAGCTTTCTGCCCTGCCTTAACCTTGTTAGCGACGGCTTCGCTGAAAGCTGCGACTCCAGCCTTGTGAGCTGCGGCCAGCTGTCCTAGATACAGGGTCTTAAGGCGAGTATCGATCTTTCCCTCTAGCTCAACCCGTTTGCGACTGTAGACCCCCTTGTGGTATCGACTCGCCTGAACCTCGAAAGCCTTGATGCATTTGGTACGAGCGTCGCTTCCTGTGAGACCCAGGTCTATGAGTACGGTAGCCAACCCAAGTCTAGTAGACTCAGCCTGCTTTTCCTCAAGGGGAGCTACAACCAGGTCGAAGTTGACAAGAACCTCCCTGGAGATCTCATCGCATCGGAACTGAGCAAGCAGCTCCTGCTGAGTGGGTAGATCCAGATCCTTGTTGTTCACAATCTGATCCCAAACGCCCTCTGCGTATACGGAGAAGCCATCGGCAGGGATGCGCCGGTGATATTCTGCGAGGAACAGTCCACCCTCGAGCTCCTGGTCCCCGTGAGTGCCGGGCTTCCCGACACGATGCCCGGTGGTAAATCTTGACCCAAGCTTCGCAATCTCGTCGGTGAACTTATCGGCCTGCAGGATCTTGTGAGGGAGGGCGGCGAAACCGAAATCGAAGTAGTCCTCGATACGGGAGTTCTCGAGACCCTGCGGCTTGGAGATGGAAGACCAGATCTTTGTGAGGTCCTGGACCAGCGTGGTTCGGAGGTTGCCTAGTGGAGTTGTTCCTAGGTGATCACGGATGACGAAGAAGAGCAAAGACCGTGGAGTCGATCTGGACACGTCAGCATGATGTCGTTGCAGTATTAGAGAAACCATGGCTCACTGCTTGTCTTTGAGGAAGAGCTGCAGGTTGACCTCGAATACCGTCTTCAGCAGCCCCATGTTGGCGCCCTGGTACAAGCCAACCTGGTGCTCCCAGATATTGACGATCAGGACTTCACTCGTGGCCAGCGCAAACAGGGCACTTTTCCTCTCAAAGTCCTGGTCCTCGCCGCGCTCGCGGCCGTCGGTACCCTCGACGTCCATGACGAGAATGTTGTCGGCCATCTTGGTGCCGGCGCTCTCCTCGCGCTTGTTTTTGGACATCCATATGCCCTTGGTGGTCTGGCGACGCTCCGTCTCGGACATGACGGAGAACTCGGTGCCGAAGAGGTGGTTGAGCAGGGTCGACTTGCCCGTCGACTGCGAGCCGAAGACAGAGATGAGGTGGTAGTTGAAGCCAGACTCGGCGACGTGGGCGAGCTGGAGATATTCATTGAGATATTCACTGCGACGACGCGTGTTAGCGAAGTACTTGGCAGAGCACGAAGCAGGGCAACAGCAGGGCGGCTGCTCGACGGCCAACGTTGTTAATCGTACTTGAATTCTTTCTCCTCGTCAATGACCTGGACGCCATGCTCGTAGCTCCCAGCAGCGCCGGGTTTGTCGCCGACAGCAGAGAAGTGGCCGTTCATGATGGCGGTAGCGGTAACGGTAGGCGAAACGGTAGCGGTAGCGATGGGAGAAGGCGTCAGGGGGTCGGAGCAATCATCAGTCGGGGCCCGTGGGACAGTTATCGTCGATCGATGGAATCGTACAGTCCAGGGGAAGGGGAAAGGCCAGGGCGAGATATAATTAATGTGAACAAGACAGGGAGATGAGATGGTCTAGTCTCCTCGGTACGTGGGACCTGTATATGCGTGGGTCGATGCGACGATCAAAGGCAACGATAAAAGCAAAGGAGCAGAGCAGCTGGACAAGTCGCAAGGCACAAGACCAAAGACAGCTCTAATGGACAGACAACAATAGAAGACAGCACACCCTTGTGCTTGTGCTCGTGCTCGTGGCTGCTGGTGATGTGTGTGTGTGATGCTTGACGCAGCCACTACCACAAGCCACCCACTAAAGAAGCACTAACCTACCTCACCGCAACATGTGCTTGTGCTTTTGTTAGTGTCGTGTCTTGACTTGTTGGGGCGGTGGCGAGCCGATGCGCCGGAGGTCAATGTTTTTCCGTCTCCGGCCACCTGGATTGCCTGAGACAGGTTCCTGCGCTGCGCTGCGATGCGCTGCGGGGAGTCGACGGGAGCGGCGCGGAAACAGCAGCCAATCAGAAGCTTAACGTCTATGGAGGGGCATTCATGACAACGCCCATGAAACCCGAGAGCTTCTATCAGACGCAATTGCAAGCAAATCTTCACCTTCACCTGACTCAAATCAAATTACGCCGTTGAAAGAAGAAAGCAGTAAACTCTCGCCATCATGCTCATCACCGAATCCCACGTCGATGTCCAAACCACTGCCAATGGCAAGGAGAGCACCATGCGTAGCCAACCCCTCCTCCTCTTCAACCCCTCCTCACTCATCACCAACCCAGACTTACACTCACAAAACCAGGCATCTTTCTCTTTCACCCTGCCATCCCGGGCTACCCCAACGCGTATGTCTGAAAATCTACAGCTTTCAATACTAGTCTCCAAGACAGGAAACCGAGCTAACCCAATCTCCTTGATAGCCGCTTTCCCGGTGTCGCCCTCTTCAGCGAGATCTACCAGGGCAAGTCCTCGATTCTAGTTCCACCACCTACATGTACACATCTCACACAAAACACCTCAACTAACTCCCCGTCAAGTCACCGGCCCCGTCGCCCGCTTCGCCCGTCAAATAGCAGGCCAAGGCTACATCGTGGCCGCGCCGTCCTCCTACCACGACTTCACAGGGCCTGAGCCGTTAAAGTACGACAACGCCGACACAGACCGGGGCAACCAATTCAAGATTGAGAAGGTAAGTCATGCTCTCTATATGCTGAAAGCTCGACATACGATAACTTCTTCACCAGACTCTTCAATCCTACGATGCCGACTCTTACGCAACCGTGGACTACCTCCTTAGTCTGCCAACATGCACCGGCCGAGTCGGCTCGACGGGAATGTGTCTAGGCGGCCACCTCGCCGTCCGCGCCTCTGTACGTTCAGCGATTTGACCGACGAAGCTCCTCGTGCCGCGACTAACGTTGTCCTCCCAGCTCGACCCGCGCATCTCAGCCTGCGTTGCCTACTTCGCCACAGACATCCACTCGCGCACACTGGGTCCGCATGACAGCCCCAACACTTCAGCCACGCCTCCCGCCGACAGTACACACACGCTTGACCTACTACCCAGCCTCAAGGGCGAGGTTGCCATGATATTCGGCGTCAAGGACACCCACGTTCCCGGTCCAGGGCGGGACCTTATCCGCGCAAAGCTGCGTGAGGCTGAAGTAGTGTCGAGCTTCTACGAGTTTGCTTGGGCTCAGCATGCTTTCATCCGCGACGAGCTGAGCAAGGGCCGCTACGATCCGGCCATCACCAAGGTCTGCTTCGAAGTGCTACTCGAGTTGTTCGGGAGGGTGTTGAAGACGGATTTGGGAGTCAAGGATGGCGCAGTCTCTGAGCTAGAGCATATCTGTTAACCTGAACACGGCACTGCAACATGGGAGAGCGTTTGGCACGACTTTGAATAGGGATCATGATCTATAATGCCTAACGCCGTAAGAATCTAGAGGTGCTGAGGCATCCTCATTTTCAGTCATCAACCGATCCAACCGCCCATCTGTTCAAGAGAGGACTTCCGTTTTGTTCAGGAGCTCGTTCGCCCTATATAAAATCCCATAAACGCCATATCCGGATGCCATGCACCACGCCGCTGCAGTGGTAGCTTCAATAGCAATGTACTCGACCGCCCATCACCCAACCGACCACTAGCGGTGGCCCGCATGAGGCGGGCCCTGGCCCTGGGACGGTCCCTTTCTCAGTCCATGCCCTTGACTTCGCTGAGAAGGAGAGCTCTGCAGCGGGTGCATCATATTGCCCTGCAAGTTGCTCGGCGCGCTAGTATTGATGTTGCTGCTAGCACCGTAAGGCTGGTACCCAGATGGACCACCAGAGCCTCCGGAGGCCAGGTTGGAGTGGTACGGGGTCGGGCCTATGCCTGTCTCAGCCTCCTCGTCGAAGGGAACCATGGTAGCGGCAGCCCTCGCAGGACTCCGTGGGCTCGTGTGTGACATGCTCAGGCCTGTACCCGTCTCACTCAGCGTAAGATTGGGTAACGCTTCACCAGCCTTCCGGCGGCCGCGAGTGCTCTCACGCTTGTGAAGGTCGTGACGGAGAGACTCGATATCCCTCGACCGTCGTCGATCTTCAGAAGTGTCTCGTGAGGCGAGTGTCTGGTCATCTCGAGTTTCCCATTGGCCACCATGACTATCAGGGATGACAGGCCTCGTGCTGAGGTCATTGACGGCCTGGCGCTCAGTCTCATGGTTCTCATCGTCGGATTCCTTTTTGCTGGGAACCAAGCGCGCCTCCTCCTTTTTATCTTTGGCAACATCGCGGCTCTTGCTGGCGAACTCATCGGTAACGGTAACTGAATACGTAGGGTTGGTTGGCCCTCCGAGAGTCTCACTACCACCTCCCGGGGCGTAGATGGGAACCTTCTTCAGAGCCAAGGCAAGTGCGCACATGAATTTCGAACGTCGGCTAGCTCGTACAGCGTCGTTATGCCAGTTAGACTTGTGCTTAATGGCCACGTAGAGCAAGAGCTTGCTAAGATCTCCGACACCGCCGACATCAACTGTGATGTTGGGTTGGAAGTCTCGGGAGTTATCACCCTCCCTGACGAAATTCTCCAGCTCGAGACGCAATAGTTCAATATCCTCGAAAGAAGTGTCGAAAGATACATTGACCTCGATCGTCTCAACCATGGCTTTGCTTCGAGAAACGTTCTCGATCCAAACATTATTCAGTTGGATATTGGGGATCTGCAACCGTTAGCTATGTAAATTTGCAACCATAGTTATGACTCAATAACTCACTTGGACGACCTGCATCTTATCAATCCTAGTTAGGACAGTATATAGCAGCGAGATCTTGTCGACGATCATGTGAGTGCTGTTGATCTCCACCCGGTCACCAACGTCGTAGGGATGTTTGACAAATAGGAAGATGCAAGAACCGAGGAATTCCTGGGTTGTGACGGCGAAAACAAATGATAGCGAAATCAGAGCAGTTCCGGCGGTCGCTAGGGTTGTAATAAATTTACTCTGGAAGAAAGCAACTGCAAGTTGGTCAGCAATATATTCAATGGAAGGCTAAGTCCGAAAGACTTACGGAAGATGAAGATGACGATCAAGAGAACGGCAAAAAGAAGGATATTATCAAAGACTTGTAGAGCCTGGCCAATATCTTTCATGCCCTCTCCAATTGCCTTTCTTTCCTTACCAATCTCAACGACCTTACGGACCATCTCGTCGAGACTGATGTCACCGTTCATGTCGTTGTCCATGGCATCGAAGGCCTCTTCTGCCTCCTTCTTGAACGCTGGACCCAGCACCTCCATCACGTCTTCCAGATAGAGAGCCTGGTTGTCCTCTACAACGAAAGATAGCCAAATTCGGCGAGCCAAAGCCTCGGAGGACTTGTTCTTTTCCAAAGCCTCTAAAACGATGGAATGTGCCGAATTGGGGTTGAAGACCTGCTTGCCAGTGATTTCGGAAGCCAGGTTTCCAAATACAGATGTAACCTTGTCTCCGATGCGGCCAACATCTCCGATGAGTTTCATAGGCGTAGCAGAACCGTTGTTTTTGTTGCCCTTCTTGCCCAAAAGCATCATCTCAATGCTGTCGTTGATGACATAATCTTCTTGTTCAAATTCCCGACAGTACATGGGGAAGAGAGTGCGCGAGGCATCGTATAGAAGTCCGAGGAGGTGAATTTCGCGTTTCGAAGCCTTGATTCGGTTGGCAAAGGACCGCTGGTGGTAGGAAATGCCAATGAGCTGGACAATAGCCTTTTCACCCAGGAAAACAGCCGAAGACGCAAACAGAGCTCCGAGGATTTTCTCCATATTATTGCACCAGACGACTCCATCTCTGGTCGCATCCTTGTAGAGGTTCTTGAATGTGACGTAGGAAGCCAGGGCCCAGAAGAAGAATGAGAAGGGAATGATGAGGTTAGAGAGGACAGTGGCATATTTGCGGACACCCATACTGACAACTCCGGAGAAGAAGATGAAGGCAGCAGGGAGAAACAATGCCACGACCTTTGCAATCCACAGAGACAGCCACATGATCTCGATCCACAGGAATATCTTAAAAAGTGGCGGGCCGTCGTGTTTTGTGGTCTTTCCGTCAGCCGTTGACTCCCAGTGCCCCACCGGAAGGTCACTCTTATGGTCTAGGATCGGTAGGACAATGAGAGGAATAGCCAGAAGAAGTCCAACGGGAACAACGTAAACCATGTAACGCGTGATGACTGAGAAGCCGACGATCTTGTTATAGAGCTTGCCCATGGCGTTCAGCTCCGTCTCCTCGCCAGTGTTTTGTCGACTAAGCTTTCCTTCGCCGAGCTTCCGACGACGGCCAGCGAGTCGGTTTGCAGCTTGGCCGCTCTTCTCGTTCTGAGATTCGAAGCTAGAGGATTGAGCCGGGTCGGCCTTTCGCATGCCATTGTTGGTCGAGACATTGCTACGGACCGTCGTGAGTTGAATATTGTCTGACATGTCGCGCTTGTTTCCACCACCGAGGGGGATGAATCCAGAGTTCCTAGGGGACATGGACTGATGGCGATTGACCATGTTAGGATCTATCTACTGATGGTCTTGGGGAGAGCCAGCCAGTGAGAGGTTGCGTGATTGGCGACGTATTCTTGCCGTGAATCAGGGACCGTGTTTTATGCCAGATAACGTAGGTTGCTGATGAGAGTCGTGAAATATCTAGTTGAGATACAGGCAGAGCGAAGGACAAAATAATGATGGTCGCGCGAGAAAACCAGGTATGCGGGCTCGGAGAGACGAGGGATGTCAAATCCTCTCAGTCGGGTCGAGCTATTGTGGTTCGTAGGAATTTATGTCGGAGGCTCGCTCCAAACGGGGATCCAAACCCAATGCGTTTGATGACAATAAAGAAATTGATGCAGCTAGGGAATACGTAGAAATATGCCGCCAAAGGACAAAGAACGAAGGTCGAGTTGCCGTCTCTCAAAGGTTTCGAGGATGCTTCAGGCCGGTAGTTCGTGTGTAGTAGTGCTGTAATGGTCCATGCGAGTCGACAAGACGAACAAGGGGTCCAGGTGGGATAGCGATGGATTGGGAGGCGATGCGGCAGTTTTAGGGACCGGAACGACTGTGGGGGGAGGAGATGCACAGGGAAGATGAAGGAAAAGAAATGGAGGATGGAAAACAAAGAGCACGCGTCGTCAAGATTTTCGTGGTTGATGGGAGAGGTGGAGCGAGGGGAGGTGGAGGAGATGCGCCTTCCGCGGTGTGAAAGGGGCGATGCCAGCCGACGGGATGCAATATGGATGCTTGTTCTTGCGTTTTGCCCTGTAAACATGGAACCTTAAAGGGTCCACGGACACGTACAGTAATTACTGGGTATGTACAGTACCGATCTGTGTTACCTCTGACGAGCCAGTGAACCGTCAACAACTGGAGCAAAAAAAGCACCCTCAGACCCTGAAACCCTGTCATCAACAGCTTGCAGGGACCCCAAACGCCCCGTCGTGAATCGAAGCGGGTCCAACGTGGAGAAGTTGAGAATGGTCTTCAGGGGTCCGGCACGTCTTGCAGCACGCTGGTGTCATCGGCCAGGGGCGGTGGCGGCAGGGCATGCAGGGCTTTTCCAGCGTCTCCTGTTTAATGGAGGCCATTTTAATAGTAAATCCAGGGCCTTCAGCGCCCAGCAGGGCATTCCGGGCTTGATGTTCATGTTGTTTCATCTCCAGCTGTCCGGGCTGTTGGGCGTTGCTAGCCGTCTGGTTGCTCGATTGGTTCACGACCACGACGGTTCCTAACAGCAATCTGCCGATGCTTACCGCAAATGGACAGAGGCGCGCATAAGTAATTAACAGCCAGCTCATACAAACTGTATAAAAAGATGCATGGACTCATTGAATGGTGGATGCCATTCCAACAACAAAAACCACTTTTAGAGAGGGGGTAATAAGGGAGCAAGCCTGCTTGCGTTGAATGCTCCAGTCATCGGTGGATATCCTCTCAGTTCCCTCAGATCTCTTTCGCCATTCCCGCCAACAAAACGTCCCACGACGGAAAAGATTTGCAGTTGAGCTCGATCTCGACGAACCACTCCCGCATTCCAAAGGGACTTGGCAACTTGCATCTCCCCTCAAAATGTGGATATGAAAAATACGGGCAGAGCCTAGCAGTGACAGGCCAATGCTATGTTTCTCTTATTAATAGGTCATGAACGAATTCTTCCCCTGACGTCGACTCTAGTGCCGACGCCACATCGAGACGCCGTTGTGGTCGTCTCCATGCCGCGCAAGCGTCTTCTCTCTTTTCACAAGAAACTAAAAACCGTGTTTGAATGTTCTTGTTGAAGAGACTCATCGACCCCATCCGCGACGTCATAAAATCTTCTCAAGCCGCCGCCGCCGTTCCCGATCCAGCAGATCTACAACGGCGGTTGCCTCATTTAGGATGCGTATCCGTCGTCGCCAACTTTTAGAGTCTGATTATCCTTTGCTCGCATCCAAGTTTGGCCGCCGGCTCGGTCTTTGTTGTCGTCGTTGTTCATGTCGTGCAAAGGAATTCTCGAAAAAGGTTCCACCCCCCCTTACACCGTCTGACAGGAGCCCAAAGGCCTGGCGTGTCTTCCAGCTTGGGGCTAATTGCAGGAACACGAATGATGCGCCGCCCTGCTGAAACGCTCCCGGCTCCCGTCCCGCGCCTGCGGGCGTCTGCGCCGCGGACATTTTCTTACGGCTTACGGCGTCTTGCAGACGGCCACAGAGACGAGATTGCGATGAAGAAGCCTCATGTTAATTTCCATACGGCGTGTCGCATAATGATGAAACCTGAGTAAGTAGAGACTCCGTTTTCCCCAGCCCGCCCCGACAGTCTGGGCAGCGCACATCATCATATCATCTCGTCTCGTCTTCGTCCACAGTCCCACGCAACGGGTAGTAGCGCGATCCATCGTGATCCTCCACGGGCGAACCGGGCAGAGCAGCTGAGCACGTACGCACGAATACAGTAGGGAGGCCCACGACATCCCGGCACTGGCATGGCCGAAGAGCATATTTGACCAAGATCACCGGTGGGTCACGCTCGATTGTGAACATCTCTCTTCAAAGGGAACCAAGGAGCTTTCGTCACCAGACACCTTCTTGTTGTTGGCAGCGTCTCGCCCACTTTGCCCCGAGCTGCTGCGTCGATCGCCAGTCTCCGCAGACGCCGCATATCGTCGAACGATACCGAGTCGTTATGCGCTGGAAGGGCTTGGTGGCCGCTCAGAGACCGCCCTGGGCGTCTCTCGACTGTCCTCAATTCAACACTATTTAATAATGATAGTAGTCATTAGCAGACGGAGCCATACATGTAGAATTGCGTACAACCCTGGGTCGTTTGAGACTCCCGTCTCGATGATATCGACACCTCGATTGACCGCGTAACCCCTCGGTTGCACGCAAGCCGTGTGCATCGTCGTTTCTGCCCGCCCGCCGTCTCGAAAGCCTTTCTCTCCCAACACATGCCGACGCGAGGTGGACCCTAGGGGCGTTGATCATCATCAGCTTCCGTCTCAGCTCCGGCGCCGGCGGCTTCCTGAACGAATTGATGTCCATCCGTATTTAGCCACTTCCCCACATCACGGCGTCACTCCTCCACCACAAACCACGATGAACCATAACGATTTGGTTGAATAAGTAGTTTGGTAGAGTCTTGGTTAAATATCAAATATCTGTCGGGCGTCTTTCGCTTTCGAGACGCCTGCAGACGAAGCAGTGTCGTAAGATTCGACCTATGATGTCACCCTCCACTGTACATCTTCCGAGACTTCCTCTTGGGCCGGGTATCACATCTCCATAAGCCCCCAGTTTCCTTCTCTTTCTTCGTTCCATTTTCCCTTCCCAACTCCCTTCCGTGGTATCATGAGTAGAAACAAGTATGCGCGCGTAAAGCAAAAACAATGTCAAAGTCGTGGCCTATAAGGAAGTCTGTCTTCCTGTCGACATGCCTAGCGTATCCTTCAATTCCACCTTGGCCTTGTCGTTCTCATATCCGGCATCGCTACTGCGGTTATCCTCCTCGTCTTCGTGCTCGTGCTCGGCCACGTCAAGCTGATACAGAGGCTTCAGTGCAGCATTCTTCTGGAAGAGAATCCATCTTCGCAGCCACCAAGGCAATGCTTTCGTCACCTGATACCTCACAAAGACGCGCGTGGGGACGGCGAAGATGTAGTCGATCTCTTCGAGAGTACGCTGCTTCGTCTCGGGCAGAAACAGGAATATCAGGATCAGCGCTACAACGTTAAAGGACGCGTACAGGATAAAGGCGCCCAACACCCCCAATCTATCGAGAATGAGGGGGAAAGTGATTGAAAGCACGGCAGCCCAGAATAAGCATGTTGCCACAGCCCACGCCATACCGACTTCACGATGGGATAGGGGGAAGATCTCGGCGCAGTAGGTAAAAGGCACAGGGCCCTCGCCGGGCGAGTAGAAGGCCGCGAAAAGATAGATGAACAGAGCTACCATGCCCAGGCGAGCACCTTGTTCTCCGGGAATCAGGGTGCAGAGACCAGCAGCCAGTAGCGTCCAAGTCATCTGAGGAAAGGTGAATAGGAGGAGTGATCGTCGACCAAAGGTGTCGATAGTCCATATTGCGGGCCACGCAAAGACGAAATTGACCAACCCGAAGCCCCACGACGCCAGCAATGCGGTAAACTTGGTTGCGCCGGCGTCAACGAAGACGGTTGAAGAATAAAACGCAATGATGTTGATGCCACACATCTGCTGTGCAATCATGACTACGAAGGAGGCGAGGGTGGCTCGGCGAACTCGGGGGATGGTGAAGAGTTCCAGGAAGCGGTTGATATAGTGGCTGTCGCCGACAAACTCGTGCTCTACCTCTAGCTGAGCATGAATATAGTAGAGATCGCGAGCAGCCTGAATAGGGGTGTTGCGCAAGCGGAGGAGCGATTTCATGGCGTCTGTGTAGCGATTCTTCTTGATAAACCAACGAGGTGACTCGGGGCAGTAATATATGAGGATGACTAAGGGCACAGCGGGGATGAATGCCGACCCGAGTTGCAATCTCCAGGCGTCGTGGCCGATTTTGGTGACTACCAGGTTGGCGCAAGTTCCGAGGAAGATGCCAAAGGCAGTCCACATCTGCCAGCTCATGACGAGGGCGCCACGAATCGGGGCTGGCGAGTTTTCAGCGGCGAATATCGGTACTGAGAAGGTCAAAGTTAGTCTTCGACAATCCCGCTCATAACAACAACACAAGACCACGTACCTGTCGAAGCCTTGGCGCCCATTCCCACGCCGAGAAGCAGACGACAAATCAGGAGCTGTTGCCAGGTGTTGCAGAAGGCGCTGGCGAGGACAGGCCAGAGAGAAAAGTTTCCTGCGAAGAAGATGGTACCGCGACGTCCGATGAGGTTGTTGAGAGGGTCGGATAACCAACAGCCGACAAAAGCAGTGCCGATGTAGGGGGCTGCATTGACCAGACCTACAATCAGCTTGTCGTGGATGCTCTTGCTGTCGATGCCATAAGCCTTGGGAAAATCGAGGTTGGCACCATTGGATCCCGTCTGGTCCCATCCTTGAACTGCGGCGCCGATAGAGCAAGTCATGATTGTCAGGTAAAGAACCCTTGGTACCCGCCACTTGTGGAGCACCTCGTTGCGCAGGGCATCGATTTCGGTCTCGTCCAGGGCGTGTTCGCCGGTGATGTCCTCATAGCCCGTCGGATCCTGTGCCACCAAAGCACCCTTTCGGAGGATGGCTAGGTAGTCATTGAGGCCCTTTCGGCGGCAGAACTCGTCGACTTCAGCTAAGAGTCTATGGCGGGGGATGCCAATGAGAGGATTCTTGATTCTAGCGCGATTTGGTCAGTGTCGGGGATGGCGATGACGGTAAGCAGACTCGACGATCCCAAGGGGCGACCACATGGGAGCGGACGAGGATGTAGTCGGACGGAGATGAAACAT
Organism: Stylonectria norvegica; assembly: GCA_014621405.1. NCBI lineage: Eukaryota > Fungi > Ascomycota > Sordariomycetes > Hypocreales > Nectriaceae > Stylonectria > Stylonectria norvegica. Next base: position 9,018 of record JAANBC010000511.1, on the reverse strand, counting down.
ACTTGGCCTCGACATTAGAATTGAGATCAATGTAAGGATCGGAAGCACGACGACCGTGTTCCGTCATGTTGGTCAGCGGGTAGTCGTCGGCGGCCCTTGAAACACAAGGCGAATCAGCATGGAGAGAGAGGCACAGCGGTACGAGTATGAGCTCGGAGACCTGGAGAGAGGAGAGGAGAGGTGAGGGTGGGCGTACGTCGTGACGATGTCCTCGTCGGCTCGTCGAGACATGACGGCGACGGGACGGGGACGGCCTGGAAACCTCTAAACCTCTGAGGGGCCTTGGGAGAGGCCGAGACCGAGAGGGTGGCCGAGAGGTTGGCCAAGAGGGTGAGAAGCGAGATGCGAGTCTGCGAGATGCGAGAACCCGGGGAAATGCTGGGGGAAGAAGAGGGTGGAGTGGTGATTGAAGTGTCAGCGCCCGGTGAGTGGGTGCTTCGGTCGGGTGCTTTACGCCGTGCGGGCTCCTGCGGGCGCGCCCTGCGGAACGAGATGCGGAGCAGCGGTACCGTAAGTATGCGGCGGCTGTCGGGCCCAGCAGCAGCGGGCAAAGGCAAGGATCTAAACACCAGAACACGCAAACACCACAGAATCACCCAGAACCAGAGAAGATGCCGCAGAGGCCACTCAACCAGCGGCTGACGATGGGGCGCAGACGGCTATCCAATGTCGGACGTCGTCGCTAAATGGTTGCCTGGGCCGCAGGTCGACCAGCGTCCGGCGAACGGGCAGTTTGGCAGGCTACGAGCGCGCGGGGGTGGAGACGAGTCAACAAAGTCTGGGGGTGGTGACGATGTTCGTGGATGGTGATTGCGGAGAGGATTCAAGATTGAGGCTGAGGTTGAAGTCGAGGCCGAGGCGTCCGAGGAGAGATGAGATTGATGCCGTAGATGCGACAGTCGAAAATGCGACGAGGTCATGAGAGTCAGCACGCGCGGCACAAAGCCTTCGTGGGTGGTGCACAGGATTGGATGTGAGTTGAAGAAAGGACTCCAGACGAGTGGACATGGGAGACGTCTTGCTGCACTATAAGTAAGGTACCTAAGGGAAGGTACCTTACCAAGAAACCCCCGTAATCGTTAGGGCGATCACCACTCGGGTACCTCTTATTGATGGAGGGCTCAAGATGCACTTCCATCCATCTCCAGCTGGCTTCCCCTCGGCTCACATCATCCATTTTGGGCATGGCATTTCATGGAATTCATCTCACGCTGGGCCGTATTGGGAATGAAATCCAGAAGCAGAGCAAGCCTTATTAGCCATTACCTACCTTAGATACTTGTACTGTATTTCCACGTCGCATCCAGAATTCCAAATGGGTGTCTCATCCGTGGCCTGGGCCTTGTTCCATGTCGTTGTTCGCATGGAGATCCATGGATCCCAGTGCCGCTTCCCGGACACGGCCGACAGTTGAAAGAACCTGCGATGGTTGAGCTTATTGGTAGTAGTAGACCGGAGTCACCGAACCTGATTCAATGTCGATTATTCAGTTCCTGGTTCGCAATCCATCACGGCGGCTAGTAAACGCTCAAACCTTCTTCTCTCTCAACACTGGTACCGTATTCGTACACACCACTAACAACTCGAACTAAAACCCATCTGCCGCAGTGCCGCGACTCTGTCTCATGTGTACATGTTACATACAAGATCCGGTACATAAGGTAAATACTAAGGCACGCACTACTCTAGCAGGCCTATTGGGTTGCATCCAGAGGGTCAAAGCCATCAAGCCAAGACCAACCGTGCTTGTTCCCGCACGCCACTACAAGCAGCTGGTCCTGGATGCATTTGGTGGGTGTAGTGGTGTGGTGTGGTGTGGCTCTCTGTCTCTGTCAGTGTCTGATGATGGACAAATATGTCTGAACCCATAACCAAAACTGTCGACAGTATACTATCCCTTTAGCTGCCCGAAAGCTACAATCCCGTACCAGCCCCACTTTTCCCCCGCGACTAGCGCGTGACCTGTGCCGATGTAAACAATCAGAAAATCAACAACACCAAAATTACTATTGACAGTCATTAATTTCATGATCATGGCCTCACAACCTGATCAGCCTGTCATTGAGGCAGTTAATGCAGTTGTTCCTGGCCTTCTGATTAGTACGGAAAATAGTAATCGCGAGCAGCCAGCCGATAACACGTGCCGCCCGGACTTTGATCCCGTTACACGTAAAGGGGAGGAATTCATCCCTTTCAACATACAACAACGTGATCCTGTTATTTGCCGCTTGCCTAACAGCCCGTTGCTGCTATTTCAGCACTTTGTTCCTATTTTCCTCGTTAAAAGATGGGTTTCCTACACCAACGAGCACGTTGCGATGCTATTACAGCAGCCTCTTGGTCCCGAGGCTAGGCTACGCAGCTGGGTTCCTGTGTCTGTAGGAGAAGTTTATATCTGGCTTGCGATCCTGATTTACGTTGGAATTCATACTGAAATCAGGATCATAGACCATTGGAAGACTGCTCAAATAAACACACAACTGCCGGCACATCCTATCATCAAATACATGACGTACAATCGGTTCCATCAGCTTTTCCGACATATACGCATTTTCGACCCTTCCAACAGCAACGAACCTGCAACCTATGGCCGAGTGGCCGAGTGGTCCGACTACATACAGCAAGCGTCAACGGCGCTCTTCATCGCAGGCACAAATCTCGCTGTTGACGAGGCTATGGCCCGCTTTACGGGGCGATTGAATGAGACAACGAAGGTCCCTAGCAAGCCAATTCCTCTCGGCTTCAAGATTTGGGTTGTAGCCCAACAGGGCTTCTTTTTGCGGTGGATTTGGCACAAGCCGGGCCCGGCTTTTGGTCCTGTTGGAATCGAACTACCGAAGAAAAGGAAGAGGGCGCCTAGGGCTAGGGCTTCAAAGTCATCAACTTCATCGCAGTCAACGGCAACGGCAACAACATAACCAACGCCTATAGACCGGGCTGCCGCAACAGCGTTCGATTCAACGCCCGCACCACAGGCTACGGTCGCTACGGCCAATACAGCTGCTGTTGCTTTTGACGATGACAAGGCCCCAGGACCTCTCAACCCGACACAAAGTATGGTCGTTGCCCTGCTTAAACTACTGCCAACTGCCAGCCACCACGTCTTCGTTGACAACCTTTTCTTGTCACCTGACCTCTTTTGAACCCTCTGTATGCTAGGTCACGGGGCCACAGGCATAGCCCGCATTAACTGTGGTTTTTACAAGCCGTATGTCAAATTGAAGGTTGCTGACAAGGGGGGTAAATCGGGCTTTGCCTTCAACGAGGTCAGGACCGCACCAACGATTAATAACGAGGTATGCGATGACAATTCGACAGCTTGAACACTAGTTAACCTGTCTTTCCTTCCTTTTAGGTCAATCAAATCGCTTGGAAGGATAACGCCTTGGTGTTGATGCTGTCAACGGTCTTCAAAGGCGATGAATTCGAGGTCAAAAAGAGGAAGAAGCCCAACACAGAGGAGCCTCGAGCCCGACCAATCAAAGCCTTCTTTGGCGATGACCCCCAAAAGGAATTCCCGGTCCCTTCAATTGGGGCCCGATATAACGATGAGATGAACGCCGTTGACTGAGGTGATCAGATGCGCTCTTATCAGGGATACGACCATCGAATTCGCCGTGGCGGTTGGCAGGCAATCGCATGGACCTTCCTCCTAGATACAGTACTCGTGAATAGCTTCATCCTATAGCTCCGTGGCCAACCTGCTTGGGGACCTTGTTGCCGCAGTCAAAGTCAGTGGCGGCAGCAGCTTGTTGATGATATCATCAAAACCTACGCAACAACCACTCAATCCAGGAAGAGATACCGAGCCGGCGACATATTTACGCCTATTCAACAGCATTAGCATGTTAAGAGGGGGAAAAATTCGCGTTGCCTAGCCTGTCAAGGCTTGCGATTCAATCAATTATGGTCTCAAAGCTCACAATAAGCCTCACAACGCAGCCCTTTAGGCGAGAGGTCTGCAAATACCCTTAATTGCAAGGTCGCGATAACACGATACGGTTGCGATAAGTGTGACGTTGCGCTATGTAGCACAGGAAATTGCTGGTACTTCTACCACTGCTTAGATTCGCAGTAAAATCAACATTTCACAAGTACCGCTCATTCCCGCATTCCCGATTGGCCAGGACCCCTGCACGGTACGGGATTGTAGCTTTCGGGCAGCTAAAGGGATGTACACTGCAGGACCAGGTATCTGAGATTTGAGTCCTCTTTCTCCCCATTCTTTCCTCCATCTTGCCATCTCGCACTGCTGGACCCCTAACCTCACCTAACAGCCGCTAACCCTGCTCTAGCTCGTCCTAGCCTCTCAACTCCCCAGCCTTCCCGAGGCCCCGGCCGCGGCTGTCGCGAAAATCATTTGTGGTCCAGCGAGTGGACATCTTCATGTCACGCGAGAGGTGCATCTGCTGCCGAATCCCGGCTCGTACGTTTCGAACCCGGTCCAAGGCTAGTCGCTAAAGGTGCTGGTCGCTCGCTCGCTGCTCTTGTTAAGGAGACCCTCACAGCAACCTTGAAGAGGCGAACAGTTCAAGGTTTGCAACGAGGACCTGCAACCACTATAAAAAACCAAGGTACAGCCAGCAGCCACACCAAAATAGAGATGGAGGCGAAACAAACTACACACAACCATAATCGTTAGTGAACAATACACTTGTTGCTAGCGCACCACCCTCGGGCACAGGCAGCCGTATTCTCTGCATCTTGAGTGGCCTCGATATCCAAATGGACCTTCAACGTTCGGTACGAATCCTTCAGGAGTAATAATGCCGCCGCCCAGCTGAAGTTGCGCCTTTGCGCCTTGTGGCGATATGGGATCGGCATTGGTTCCGATGTCTGTTGACATCCAATGTGCTGCTAATAATTGAAAGACGGCGCGCCACGTTTTCGCGATGCACTTTGTCTGGCAATGGTTGCGGCGTGCCACGTTTTTGGGGGCCAGGCATCGTCCTGACTTGCAGATGAATAGTCGAGGCTGAAGATGACTGCGTTGATCGACAATCAGGCACCTTGTGTAACAAGGAGCCTCATTCGATATCTATGGGTAGACGCCTGGCCGCGTCGGTCCGAGCCGATGCTCAGGAGAGAAATCGCCGAACCGAACACAGAGCGGAAAGCAAGTACGGTGTTTCCGAGAGGTCGTCAAGTATCGTGGCTGTGTTTTGGTGTTACACAGCTTTAACATCTCGGGGTTCTGTCTCCTTTTATACGTGCTCGTCCTTTGCTTTATATGGCGCGGACTAGGCACCGTCTTCCTCATGATACTCAAGGGTCTCTAGGCTGCCATCTCTTCTAGGTTGCCTTCGGAGTCCGGCCAGATTGAAGATCCTACAGCTGAAACTAGGCCAAGTTGCCGAAGGTCGTGTATAGCGTCGTCCCGACGGACCGGTTCGATGAGTTTGGAAATTTAGACGAAGGAGCCCGTGAACGCCCATAGCTACCATACAATAATAGTACACATCGTCGTATATACCAAATTAGACATGTAGCCTGTGGATCTACTTGTAAACATCTCTCTTCAGGGAATGCATAACCCGCGTCCGCAGCTTTAACAGCTCCCGATCCTTATCCTGCAGGTCCCCCAGTAGATTCTCATACTTGGCCTGCCACTCCCCAGCCGACATCTTCTCCGGATCCCCCTCGGCCGCATCGGTCCTCTTGGACGGGTCCTTGAGCATCGTGTGCGGCACGTTGTGCTCCATGTTGTACTGGCCCTTGATGCTGCCGAAGCAATACTCCCACTCGATCAGGTACTTTGCGTGTCCGTTGAAGTCGCCCATCCGCAAGACGCGCGCGGGCGCAGACAGCAGCATGCGGCCGCCGGCGATGGCCGCTAGGTTGATGAGGAAGGCCTGCGGGGAGGTGGCCTCCTTGTACATGCCCTCGACCGTGGTGTTGACCATGGCCGTGGCTTCTTCCATTGTTGGCGGGTGGGAGGGCTTGCCGTCGGCGTCGAACCAGTGTGCTTCGACGGTAGCGCGCGTCAGGAATCCTATCACTTCGTCAACATGCTTACGCTCTTCTACCCTTTCAAAGTAGAATTGCGGGATGTCCTTTGGTTGCGGATGTGGTTTTGGAGATGGTCGAGGAGATGCTTCCCCAGGAGTACTGTTCGATCCCGCAGGCTCTGTGTAGCTGGCTGTCGCGCTCGCGTGGTCGGTTGTCGAACCACCTTCTGACTCCCCGTTGACCATAACAAGTGGCGGGGGAGTGGCGAGCCTAACACTGCCAGAGGGTCGCTCCGGGACTTGTAGAGATATGCTTGGCCTTGCGGGTCGACCTCCCTCCTGCGGTGCGGGTTGCTGTTCTGGGAGTGGTACTGAAACAGGCATAGTTGGATGGAAATGCGACGGGTCACTGTGCATACCAGTAGGATAGTCGGCCGTGTCGGGGCCCAAAGGTAGGTACGGAGCAGGGGCTTCCCTGGGTCCGCTTATAGGTGTTACGGTCGGGAACTTTGGCAAGGTTGTACTTATAGGTGTTCGATTGATTGGAGGTCGACCCCTAGTCTTCGCACCTCCTTCGGTGATGCCAGGTCTCCATGCCGAGGATACGTTCTTCGGCCCTCGTCGTTGACTAGCGAGCTTGGGTTTTGAAGGTGTGATAGCTGAACGGGGCTCAAGCGCATCGTCCCAGAAAGTGTTCCTTGTCGTTGGCGTTATTGCTGACTGAGGCCATCTTGTCAGAGGCGTCTGAACAACTTCGCTTGCCTGCCACATCGAGGTACTTTCCTTGGAGGGGTCGGATGGCCATCGCACTGGCCCAGCTTGGGGATACCATGGTCCTCTGCTTCTTGGAATATCAACGGCGGAGGAGGGAATAGGACCCGCCTGTTGAGCGGCAGAGTCAGCCGCGTCATCTGCTGGTCGTTTACGGCCTCGTTTTGGGCGGATATGCGGGAGGAGCGCTCGAAGGGCCATGTCGTCCTCGACGGCGACACCATCTCGCATGGGTTGACCGATAGGGTTTGGGTCATTGGGAACGAGGGTCCAGTAATCGTTGGAGATGTCCATCAAGTACTCGAAGAATGCCTTGACATGTAATGAGTTCATCCATTTCTACATGTGTCAGTCATCGTTGGCATGGTACAATATGGGTTTGAGAGCTTACCTTTAAGCGTACACCATATTGTGCTATTTTCTGCGCACTCTCATCCTTGCTAGGGTCTGGAGGTTCAACGCCCAGACGCGTCGTCAGTTCCGTCCAAGTCTTGATCTCCTTGTTATAGAACTTCTTGACTAGCTCAAAGACTGTAAAGGTACTGAAGCTTTTCCCACCGCTCCGGGGGGGGATTCCTAAAGGCATCTCTCAGAACTGTCGTTTCCGATTCTGATGGAAGAGCTGGGTTGCAATGGAAGATGAAGCACACATAGGCGTCCTCGATGGTGTCGGCAGTGACGTTGCGGTCAGGCAGAGCAGGCCTCATGGACAAATCATGGGGACCATTCCCGGATGAGAGCGATGTTGGGTGAGAGTTCTGCATTTTGTAGACCGAAGGTTCATGTCTTTGGTTACCCCGACTTTCACACCTCGCCTAGGATGGAGGTGATGGTAAGATGTCACTGGCATTGAGACATGAGATCTGCCTTCAATGCGAGAACAGCCGCGGCTCACGAGCCAACAGCGAGACCGGCCGTGGATACGGAGTGTCTGGTAAACAGCCGAAACGGGAAGTATAAACTAAAACACCCTTTGTGAATGCATTCGAGCGCGTTGTTGAGGTGTCGTTAACGGCTTCGCGATGGAACGCGGTGCAAATTAGGCCCGTTTCAATTCCCATATTGGGGCTAATTTTAGCAACGAGGGGCACGAGCGTGTCCTGTCATCACGCGCACTGTGGAATACTGTTACCTTAGCAGTACTGTCTGGACGACCATCGTGTTCTTGCACTGTATCTTCACACTGTTACAGAGTACTCAATTCATGTTCAGTGACGAATCCGGGGTGGCAAGTGGCTGCCCGTGCTGGGGTCTATGTAGATACTTGGCGTGGCTTTGTCAGTCCTCATGGAGTCACGGAGTGAGCGATATGAACCACCGTTTTCATGAAACCTACGCCTATACTAAGTACAGATGACATTGATGGTGCCATCTAGCATTCGTAGGCTATTTTGTCTAATTTCTACCTCAGAATGTGAGCCCTTAGTAATTGCAACAAGCGTTGGTAATCCCAACGCCCTTGGCAATGACAAGCAGCCAACGACCACAGAGCATTACCGTCATCGCGGGATGACGTGCTCATGGCACCAAAGCTTCACCACTGTCCACTGGCCGAGGTATTCCGTGATGGTTGCTGTCTTGCAGAATGAATGATTTGAAATCCAGCTACGCCTTTGGCATATTCGCAATTGCGTATGTATAAGTAGTCTTTGCCCCTCGCTCGCTCTATTGAACGTCCGTCCCATTATCATTAAACGTCAATCCATCATCTCAACCATCACTTTGCCATTGCAGCGTGTAAGAGAGCTGGTCCACATAACGTTATATCGTCACTCCTCAACTTCTAAGAAGAGAGCCCTACTTTTGGCCTCAATTGCCCAAATCTCGTTTCCTCGAGCGATATCATCCCCTTAACAAAGCCCCTCAACACTATAACATCCAATTATGGCCATCTCCGCCTCGGTTCCCCGCGGCCCCGTCACCGCAAGCATCAACTTCTACAAGCCCCCCTCTGACTCCTCCGTGCCCTTCAACTTCGTCGGCGACCCTCCGGCAGGTCAGCCCCAGCGTAACTTCTCCGACACGACGCAAGACACCCTCATCAATGACGTCCGCGGGCGAGAGGCCAACTATACGCTCGATCACGACGCCTTCCAGGTCATCCAGGATGTCCCGCCGTCCCACGAGAAGGAGTTCCGCGATGACGACTCCATCAAAGAACAGTACTATCCCGAGGTCGAACAGCTGCTCCTCAAGCACATCCCCGGCAGCAACAAGGTCTTCATCTTTGACCACACCATCCGCCGCCAGGAGCCCAACGCCCACCGCGGGCCCGTCACTCGCGCTCACATCGACCAGA
>JAANBC010000510.1:0-23368 GCA_014621405.1 Stylonectria norvegica | reverse complement strand
GCTGGCGGCGGAGGGACGTTTACTGGGGTTTGCGGAGGCGGCGGCCGAGCGGGAGGAGGTTGATGGCCCGGCGGTGTTATCAGCTAGGGCTTGCATGGCGAGGAAGTCGTCGAGGTGGTTGGCGAAGGTCTTCTGAGATTGCAGTATCTTGCGGACATTGGGCGTGTGCTTTCCCTGAGCTTAGTCGCGAATTAGTCCTTGGTCCATAACTGCACAACCAGCGTCCAACATACCCCTCCCGCCCTTCGCTGGTAGCGGTATCGAATTGTCCCTCCCGCCATCCCGATCTAGCACCCCGATCTCCTTGCGTCGCTTGGTCTCTTGCCTAGCAGACAGGTCGCCGAGGCTCAGCCCGGGGGCGTTCCTCGCTCGTTTGCGATGCGCCGGAGGAAGCGCATTGGACGACCGCCCAACGGCTGTGTCCGGGACGTACGCCCATCCCGGAGCCGAGGTTGTCTTCGCGCTGGCAAGCTCGATGACCCCGAAATTGTTCATTGTCGTGTGTCTGTCGCGAAATCTGGTGCCTCCCAAAAGCTGCGGTGGGGCATTAGATATCCCGGAAAATCCACTCTCCAGCTCCGGCCCGTTAGAGTTCGTGACGTAGCCAATCACGCGGCTCCCATCTCACAAATAGATCCGTTGGCTCTCCCCAGCTCCGGGAAACACCAGAGGTCTCTCGGCAGAACATCCAACCCAGCTTCACTCACGACACCTCACCACGACACCCGTACGCGAATCCAATATGGCACTGGCGTCTATTCTCTCCCGCAGCAGCCGCGTGCTGGCGGCCCGCAGCTTCACCACCTCCGCCCCGCGGATGGCCGACGCGACGCCGCTGCCGGCGCGGAAACCGATTGGATCGTTCCGAGGAGGGTGAGTGGGCGGTCATCTGAAAGTTTCCCGATCTTGGAGGAGAGCGGCCCGCTGATTAAGGATGTGGTGCAATTAGTCTTTTCGGATTTCTCCTAGGAAGCTTCCTTTCCGGAGGTGCGGCCTACAGCTACCTTCTTAAGGAGTACAAGGCGGCCAACGACCTTCTGACCGAGGATATCTACGTACGTGTTTCGGGATGTTTGCGGCTCGCTCTGAGCTAGGCTACGATTTTGGCATATTTCAAAGAGGCTGACCGGATCCTTCTAGACCCTGCAGGCGTCTATTACTCGTCTAGGCAACCATGTTGCGAAGTTGGAGGACTCGACACAAGCAAAGAAGTGATGGGAATGTAGGAACCGCAGAAGGAAAGGTGTATAAAAGTACGAACATGAGTGGACGGCTTTGTTATCCATGACACTGACAATGGAACGAAACTCGATTTCAGGCGCATTTAAGCAAATTATAGTGTACCAACATGAAAGGGCGTGCGTCTCATTATTGCGTTCAGGTCTATTCGTACACCCCAAAAATGAACATCATCCATCCCACGTCCATAATAAGATCCGCATTGTACCTGGCGATGGCCACCGTTCAATTACAACGGTGCAACAGCGGGGTGGCAACATCCGCGTTGGCAGCTAGTCTACAGTTCACGGTGCTCGGCAGCCGTTAAAGATGATCAACGATAAACGTCCTGTCCCATATTGCGGTGGAAGCTATCAACCTAAAAAGGGGTACATGCCACAAATGTTCCCATCAAAACCCGCGCCCATGAAATCATCAATGCCCTTTTTCGCATAGAAATATTACACAAAGTCTACAGCTCATCATGAATCTCCTCAGTCTCCTGCTCCTTCTCCTCGGTAGCGGCGGGGGCAGCCTCCTCCGTGCCCTCCTCCCGGGCGGAGATGTCAGCCTTGTGCTTGCCGTTCTCCTTGACGAACTCAATGAGGTCCTCAATGGTTCGCGATCCGCTGTAGGTGATGGGAGAGTCCTTGCTACCGGCAGGGAACAGCTTGATGGTGGGGAAGCCTTGGATCTCATCGGGGACATCGTTGGCAGTGGCGTCAACCTTGGCGATGACAACCTGGTCCTTGAATTCGCTGGCAGCGTACTGGCTGGCGAGGTCGTCGTACTTGGGAGCCAAAGCCTTGCAGTGACCGCACCAAGGGGCGTAGAACTCGACGAGAACATCCTTCTCGTTGTCAATGACAACATCCTGGTAGTTCTTGGCAACGACAATGATGACGGGACCCTCCTGGGTCTCGGGAATGGGCTCAGACTTGATGCTGGGCTCGATCTTGCCAGCGACGAAGTCATCGACAAACTTGGCGATCTCATCGTGGGTGATCTCCTTCTCCTGGTCGAAGGGGAACTTTAGGTTCTTAGTGATTTCCTGGATGGCGAATGAGGGGAACTTGTCGGTCTTGAGGTTCAGGTTTCCAGCGTGGGCGCCGAACGCCTTAGCATCGATGGTGGCAAAGTTGACCTTGCCCTTGAACTTCTCAGCGATGGGCTTCAGGGCTTCGCCCAGCTCAACGCGCTCTTCGGAGGTCTCGGCGAAGATGTAGGCCAGGGGAATGCCAGCTGACATGTATCCGGCGTAGGTCTCGGGGCCGACCTCACCAACCAGGGGAGTGGAAGCAGAGACGATGAAGGCAGTTAGGGCGTCCTCGTCAAACTTCTCTGTGAAGACATTCTTGCCCTCATCGAAGGACTTGTAGACGACCAGCGAGGGAACAGTGACGCCCTCAGCCTTGGCTAGAGCAGCGTCGTTGACACCACCGAAGAGGTAGGTATCGCGGAGAGCCTCGGCGATCTTGGAGAAGGTCTCGTTGGAGGTCTTATCATCGGCAGCCAGGTAGGCGACAGCAACGACCTTGTCGGCGGACTTGAACTCCTCAAGGGTGTCCTTGGTCAGGATGGAGACGGCGGGGAGTGATTGCTTAACCATGTAGGAGGTGATGCTGAAGAAGAGTACGAATTAGTCGTTGCACGAGACTTGAGGCGAGGAGCATCGTGTCAACTTACGCATTGGCCTTGCGCTGGCCAGAGTAGGGAGTGATGTTCTCAGCACCACGGAAGACCTTGAGGGTCGGGTAGCCCTCGACGCCGAAGCTCTTGCAGAGATCAGCCTCCTCGGTGCAGTCGACCTTGGCGAGTCTAATGTTCTTCTCCTTGAGGGAGGTAGCAGCCTCCTCGTACTCGGGGGCGAGAGCCTTGCAGTGGCCGCACCACGGGGCGTAGACTACAAAGGCGGGTGTCAGTCGATGCATGGCGAGGGGGAACGGCATTGTCAATACTCACACTCGGCCAGGACAAGAGGGTTCTCGGCAATGAAGTCGCCAAAGGTGGCCTCGGTCAGGACGTGGACGTCAGACTCGTCGGCGGCGTTGGCCACGGCAGCCATAGCTGCCATGAGCCCGCAGGCGATGCGCTTGTGAAGCATGATGAGGCTGATGCTGAGGCTCGGTCCGCTAATATCCTGGAAAAGAAGGGAAGGCTGAGGATGGGGCAGATGGGGCGGGATGTAGGAGGACAAGAAGAGGGATGTTCGCTGGATGGAGGGCAGCGAGGTTTTGTACGTGTACGGTTCGAGGCTGGTGGTTTGCTTGGAGGCGGCTGGGTCAATTGAACAAGTGTCCCCTTCAGCAGCTGCGTGCGCCGTGGAGCTGCAACATGAATGGATCCCGCTACCTATGGACCTACGGTAAGGTAGCAGGTAGGTACTAATGGTGGATGGCAACCCCACTAGAGCATGGGCCGCATCCGCTGAAACCCAAACCTTCTAGGGGCTGGGCTTGGGAGGGAGGGACTTGGGGGCCCTGAGGTGGACTGGAGTGCTGCGGGCGCGGGTGCACAGCGCCATAATGCGCCACGGTACTATGTACTGTACAGAGTACATGCCTTGGATCCAGATGTGATCCATGTATGATGGATCATCAATCCGTCGTCCTTGTTAATCTTGCCGGATAGGGAAGTCGGATGTTTGCCTCCATGGTTTGAAATCGTCGGAACGTATTATTCCGTCTGCGCAATGGCAGTGGCGATGGCAAATGCTAAAACAACGGCAATGGGGGATTCAAGAGGCCACGTTTGAAGTGGTAGTTCAGCCTGCCGGGCAGCCTCGCGAAGGGGTTGGGTGATGGGACACCCATACATCCATGTGCATGTACATGTATTCAATCGTAGGCTGCATTCCAGCTGGAGCACTATCACTACAAATAAGGTACCGAACTCCATTTTCACCAATGATGATAAATCCACGACATCCATTTTCAGAGGCATATAAATCCCCCTCCTCGCAACCTTGGACAATAGAATCAAACTTTGACGTTATTACTGTCGTACAACCACAATCTTGCAAAACAACTCAACTTGTCGAGTTTATATCAGGAGGGAGACCTACTGCCATACCTATACAAGTAGTGTCTAACATCACCATGACTCCATACCTCAAGGATTTTAGTCATCCATCCATAGAGACATGGATGTATCAGTCAACTGACACCGTCCATCCAGCCAGCCCACGCCATTGATTCAGCGCTGCACATTATATTCGTACTATCGCAAGTTAATCAAAATGAAGCCCGTTGAAATTCATTCATCTCATTCAGGGTTAAAAGCGCTTCCAAAACGAGGGGTCTTTTTTCTTCCTACTCTGGCCCGTTGCGTTACCTGACAGCAGTTGAGATTGTGAGGCCATGGAGATGTTGATACCGAACTATTTGCCGAGGCAAGGCCCACTCTAATGAGTAGTCTTATTGTTGCCCCTCGTTTTTTCATGGAGGCGAGGACGTTGTTAAAAAGAAGAGAGGAGTTGGTGTAGTGCTCGGAGACTTGGAGAGTATTTCCCTGGCACTTTATACTCTCCTCCAGGAAATCCCGGTATTCGGCAGCCGACCTGGCAAGTCCAAAGCTGGCGATACCGTTATGGAGGCGTTGAGGTGGAAGCATTGTATTATTCAGCAAAGCACGATTTCGCAACGAGATGCGACGTGCATCGTACCTCTACCCCATCACTAAACGCACGTCATGACAGGGAAACGATGCCACTGGCCATCCAAGTCAACGGGTGGGGGGCTTCTTGCTTAGTCTCTATGGGTGCTTAGCAATACTCTTGTGCATCTCTGGGATAGACGTTTCCGAGTAGATGTCTTTAAGCCCATCCAAGGGAAAAGGTTGACTGAGATGGCGAGTTATTTCCGCGGCCACCGGGTTATAAAGGTGATGAGGGACCCGGCGAGGTTGAGAAATATTGCACTCTTCATAGCATCCCATTCTCTATAAGCGCTGGTTGAATACTATTTGTTACTTGTACAGTTTCCGCTTTCCGATTTGTTGTGTGCTAGATTCATATAAACAGATAGTCACGACAAACGTCCATATTGGAAGAACTCTCCAGCCCGGGCTCAATACCAGAACACGATAGCATCACCCACCATGACGCTCATCGACCTGGACAATAAGCCCGCCCAGGGCATCCCCTACTACACCCCGGCGCAGCTCCCTCCCGCCGGCACGCCCCTCGACCCGTCAGTGGCACCCACGCTCTTCAAGCCTCTGCGTATGCGCGGCGTCGAAGTGCACAACCGCTTCGTCGTCTCGCCCATGTGCACATACAGCGCGCACGACGGCCACCTGACCGACTTCCACCTCGTTCACCTTGGCCAGTTCGCCCTGCACGGCGCCGGGCTTGTCGTCGTCGAGGCTACTGCCGTCGAGCCCCGTGGCCGTATCTCCCCCCAGGACTCGGGCCTGTGGGCCGACTCACAGATTCCGCCGCTCAGGCGCATCACCGACTTCATCCATAGTCAAGGCTCCAAGGCGTCTATCCAGCTGGGCCACGCTGGTCGCAAAGCGAGCACTCTTGCTCCGTGGATCGGCGGCTCGGCCAAGAAGACGCTTGCACCGGACGCTATTGGTGGCTGGGCTGATGATACCGTTGGCCCCAGTGCCATCGCCTATGCCGACGACCATGCGTTGCCGCGGGAGTTGACCGTCGATGAGATCAAAGGCCTCGCACAGGCCTTTGCGGATGCCGCTGTGAGATCTGTCAAGGCTGGCTTCGACGTTATTGAGATCCACGGCGCTCACGGCTACCTGTTCACACAGTTCCTCTCCCCTCTTTCCAACGTGAGCTACCTTCCTTGACCGCATCCCACCGCTCTCATCTCTAACAGATTCCGTAGAAACGAACTGACCAGTACGGCGGGAGCTTCGAGAACCGCACGCGCTTCTTGACGGAGACTATCCAAGCTGTCCGGGCAGTCATCCCTGACGAGCTGCCCCTCTGGCTGCGCATCTCTGCCACGGAATGGATGGAGTGGAGCGGCGAGCCCTCGTGGACCATCGAGGACAGCATCCGCCTAGCGAAGCTTCTTCCCGGGCTGGGCGTCGACGTTCTCGACGTCAGCAGCAGCGGTAACTCGCCCACGCAGAAGATAGTGCTCAAGCAGACCATGCAAACCGACTTGGCCCGCCAGATCCGCGAGGCGGTGCGCGCCGAGGGCTCAGATCTGCTCATTGCGGCCGTGGGGCTCATCAGCGACGGAGAATTTGCGCGATCCATTGTACAGGATGGCGAGGTCGTCGGCAAGAACCTCCCTAACGCCAACACCATCGAGGTCGAGAGCGAGAACGGCATCAAGACTTCGGCCGACCTGGTGCAGGCTGCGAGGCAGTTCCTGAGGGAGCCCGAGTGGGTGCTCAATGTTGCGCAGCAGTTGAATGTGCCAGTGAAATTGGCGAACCAGTACCACCGCGCACCGAAGCCGCCGAGGTCGAAGGTCTAGGTAGACGCTCATGTTGTTTTTGGAGATGAGACGGGGTGGAGAAAGATGCTGCAAATAAAGGTCCTAAATTAGAAGAACCCTAGCCACATAGATTCAGCGGAATACGAAGGGATTTGTACCAAGCTGGTGCAACCTTCAACTTCTATTTCTTTGCCTTCTCTGCCAGGTACGCCTGGTAACCGATGTCCTCAAGCTTCGACGCCTTGCCCTCAACCTCGGTCTTCATGCTCAGCATGTAGTCCGCCATCTTCTGCTGATACTCGGGGAACTGAGATCCCAGAATTCGCACAGCTAACAAGGCGGCATTGGTCGAGTTGTTAATGCCGACAGTCGCTACCGGGATACCTCTCTGGTTTTACCTGTCAGTGTCCGATCTAGGATAGGGGTGGAAGGTCACATACCGGCATTTGAACGATACTTAGCAGTGAATCCTGACCGTCAAGATGTGTGGCCTTCACGGGGACTCCAATGACTGGCACTGTTGTCTCGGATGCCAACATGCCAGGGAGATGGGCAGCACCACCAGCTAGAATGGAGTAAGAGCGAAATCTAGGAATGATACTGGAAGATATGAAAGTAAGTGACGAACCTGCAGATATGATGACCTTGATTCCCCTCGAAGCAGCTGTCTTAGCAAGCTCCGTCATCCTCTCGGGCGTGCGGTGCGCCGAGGTGATGGTGCAGTCGTACGGCACCTCAAATTTCTCCAAGATATCCAACCCAGCAGCCAACACGCCCAAGTCCGAGTCCGAGCCCATGGTAACGATAACCAGGGGCGCCTCCGCGTTCCGCGAGCTAGTCTTCTCCTTCGTCTCGGCTACGACGGGACGAAGCTGCTCAGCTGAGGTGCTGAGGCGTTGCTTCCGGATCAGGTCAACCTCGTTGACGAAGGGAGCGATGGTTTCTTCGAGGTTGACGTTCGGCAGCAGAGTAGTGAAGGTGATGTGACCGATCTTTCGGCCGGGCTTGGAAGCCTTGCCGTAGAGGTGGAGGTGAATATCGACGTCCTCGATGTACTCCGTCTTGGTCAGCCTGACGAGCTTTTCGTGGGAACCCGGCTCTGCTCCACCGAGAATGTTCAGCATGATGGCCTGAGATGTACGGGGTGTGAGCTTCATGGCCTTGGGCAGAGAGTTTGTAACGGCGCACAGCTGAGCTTTGTACTGCGACATCTGGGGTACGGCCTCAATAGTGTAATGGCCGGAGTTGTGAGGTCGAGGGGCAACCTACAATCATGTCAGTTTCTTTTTGTGTTTCCTCGCATATGCTGTGTGTACCTCGTTGACCACGATTGTGCCTGTAACGCCAGTTAGCTTAATCTCAACGTGTGATGGAGTACCACGCACCATCCCTCAACAGAAACATCTCCACAGCAAAGACGCCTCTGCCCCAAAGACTCTTGACAACTTCCTCAGCCACCTTTTGGGCCTGTGCCGAGACTACAGAGTCCACGTTGCGGGGGGGCATGAAGACTGTCTTGCACACGCCATCCTCGTGGACTGTTTCTACGGTAGGGTATGAGTAGACACCAGCTAAGTTGCCCTCGTCGTCCTCTGTCCGGATCACCATGACGGCGAGCTCCATAACGAAGGGCACCCACTTCTCCGCATAAAGAGGAAGCTTCCCCAGCGCCTGAATAGCCGACTCGAAATCCTCAGGGCCGTTGACCTTGAAGTTGCCTCGGCCATCGTAGGATCCTTTCCTCGCCTTAACCATGAAGGGCAAATGCAAGTCGCGATACGCCAACCCGAGCGACTGCAACAGGAGCTCGCCCCCTTCCAACGCCATCTGAGGAGCTATTGGGATATTGCGGGCCTGGAAGTGCTCCTTTTGCAGGTACTTGTCCTGAACCAGCCGTAGAGTCCGCCATGACGGGTGAACGGGAACCTTTCTGAGTTGGCCGGAGGCTGTTCGGACGCCCTTGGTTTCAATCTCTTCGAGGACGTCGGTGTTGACATGCTCGATCTCAACGGTGAGCACATCACACTTTGCCGCTAGTTCCCTAACCTTGGCAGCGTCCTTGAATGAGCCGGCCACATGATGCTCGCTGGCATTGATCTGCTTGGCTGGGGATCCAGCCTCGTCGAGAATGAGGATTTCGTAGCCTAGGGGACTGGCCGCCTCGCACACCATGCGTCCAAGCTGGCCGCCGCCGAGCAAGCCAATGACCGGTGCGTTTGCCATTGCGACGAAGGTGAATGAGTTAGGAGAGCGGCACAGTTGCTGTTTCTGTTGAACTATTGTTAGCAGGGGAATGAAGACATGATGAAACTCCTAGTTAATGTGTGATATTATGAGAATGAGTGGTATTGCTGTGTGATGTGATGCTAAAGATAGGAATTTGCTGGAGGAGGATTTTTCGCGGTTCGATAGAAGACAAGAACACGTACATGAAGATAGTGAGCGCAGCTTCAAGATTCACTTCAGCATTGAGCAAAGCTGAACTTGAAAGGTTGAATACAGAGTGAGTAAAAACATCAAACTTTGTCAGTGGATGAGGTCAACTCATCTAATTGACCCCCGAGCAACCAATCAAAATCCCGCACATGGATACTCCGCTAAAGTCCTGATGCCAGAGATTGTGTGTTCGAGTCCCCTCTGTGCACAATTCGACCGAGGCCGACCAACCGTGTTAAAAGCTATCAGTTAGCAACATCATAAATCCATACTATGTACAGTCATTTGCCTAAAAACTGCTAGAATTGCCTAGTCATCTAAGGGCATGTGTCAGTAGATGAGGTCAACCTAGAACCCCGCTGTGCGAGCCAGTCTTACGGATATCCTGCTTTCGGCGCAATGTCACATGTTATCAACTTAACAAGCTTTGCTTGTCTTAAGAGGCAAAATGGATTAGACTAGTATTGTCCACCGTCATCAACACCTGCAACCTCATTCGCCAACTGGTCAATTCTGCAAATTCATCGCTTTCAATGCCCACAACATGTATCTAGCTGCTACCTGATTAAAGCGGCCCACGATGGCAAACTACGTCTTCATGGGATGCAAGCCGTAGTTTGGATAGAACGACTTCAATGCAGTAGGAAGTAGAGTTCATAAGTGTTGTCAAGATCACTGAAGCCATTAGAGTCTTCAACGTCAGGGTTGCTGTGAATTTTCACCGCTATGGTATCTGATTACTGAGGCAGTTAACTACATGTAACCTCGCGAATACCAATCACAACAGCAGGCGGTATCTGGCAGGCTATCTATATGCTTTGAAGCTGGCTGTGCTGGGTTAGGGAATAGGACGAGGTTATGGACTTTGCTGCAGTTTCAACGCTCCCTTCTATCTATTGCAGGCTTTAGGCCCTGCACGTCGAAATTTTGCACCTAATATACCACGACTGCTGGGAGTCTGTGCTATAGTTTAGGATAAAAAGTGAGAGGTATCGTCTTAGAAGAAATATATATAGAAAGTATGCTCTGTCCTTGGGAACTTGACATCGGGGCCTCGATCCACCCCTTGCCCGGGTACCTAAACGGCATCTTCCACAATTGATACGCATGTCCACATCGGTTTTCAAATACTTGCGAATTTTTGCACGGATATCCAACTCAGGACAGAGACCAACTTGATCGGCAGGGTTGAAAGCTCAGTCCCTGCTCATGACGCGAACTCTCTGTACTTGCCTGAAGTCCGCCTAACAGGGCAATGCATAATCCTTGGACATGAGCCGGCCGGTTCCTCACCGTCACTAGAAACATGCGAGATGGATAATCTACAGTCTAGACACTCCGACTCATGTATGAGTCTCGGAACGTGTCCTGGGCCATGGGAAATATTGGACAATGCGGGCGTGGAAGCTAGCCATTATCTGGAGTCCATTTTCAGAATTGGTAGGGTTTCCCTGATATCCATTAGCAGGCGGGATATATCTTAACTTCTATGTCTTGATGGTCAAGAGGGCGCGGCGACGGCGTTGCAGTTGAGTCTGATAGGGATTGAGTTAAGATTGGGGTTGTATGCGGATTTAGATGCAGATGCTGTAACACCAATAGATTACTATCTGAAAATTCAAAAAGACGGGCGATGTTGTAACAACAACAATTATGGTCTTTCAAAGGGACAGTGGCGTGTCTCAGCAGGGGTTGTCGAGATGGGATTCTTAGAGAGAACTTGCATGGATGAAGATAGGCTTTCCTCCTTCGTCTCGCCACAACGGGAGTCGCCAATTGCTAGAGAATCAGTACTCCGACCAGCGAGAGCCCGTGCCGGAAGACCCGGCGATCCGTATCAGCGAAAAGGGAAAAGAGTGCTCGGCTGGACTGCAGCACTAGCATCTCATAGTGTCGGAATGGATGCAGCTGCAGGCGGCTATGGAAAATACCATGCCGTTTCGTTACCAGAGGTTCTAGATTCGCAGGTCGCTTGCATCGAGAATACAGGTACTGTGGGCTTATCAGGCACCATACATGTACTACAGTACATGTACCTACATGTGCTGTAGGCAGGAACTTCTTGTCCATGATAGCGCGAGGACGCGGGCACTTGGTCGGCTAGTAATGGTAGCCTTGTACCAATCCCTAGCAGCATTGACGATTCGACGATTCCTTGGCAGCTTCCCTGCTCGTTAATGATGGGTTGTGGGCTTGGATGTGCTAGTGGAGAGCTTCAGTGACATGCTGATCATCGATCTCGAGGGCCAGCTGCAGGCCAAAGCTCTTATTATTAGACGTTTTCGCCACGACAAGTACTTACTTTATCCATGGTAACCAGTGAGAAGTCGCTACTGTATTTCGCAGTACGTACTCGTTAGTATTTCGAGACTGGATTCAAGGCCAGAGGTCGCCCTGGGAAAGGGGATGCGTTGTCTATGAATCGAACAGGTCAATGGACCTGAAGGAGATGACGGGGTTTAATACGAGTGTGCGCGGTGAAGCGATTCATTTGGATCCAATGGTAGGTGATATTGGCTGCATATTGAAAACGCAGTGAAGACGCGGTCCGCTACAAGTACGAACTTTGAAGTACACACCACCAGGGAGGACGATGGATGAACTTGCAACCGACTTGATCAACCAAGACGCCACACAGCGGACCTTCAATGGACAACGGCCTCTTTGCACTCGATCCGCCCCGAACCGAAGCAAAGAAGTGCTAATCCTATTTGCCATGCTAGATTTCTTATTGCCTTGCCCGCCCGAGGTAAGGCACTCCCGCCTCCGCCGCCGCCGTCGGGAGCGAGCCGGTCACGACAGCTGGAACCGCTCGAAGCCTGGAAAAGTAGAAGAGCAGCCCGCACCGGACAGTAGCACACGTGCTTGCAATGTACATATGTACAGGAATTCCAGGGACCCCGATGGACAAAAACACATGCGTGAGGAGAAAGAGAAACATTGGATGAGGTGAGTGATCCCGGTGGCTGTGCATGGAGCGACGGCGGCATGAGGGTGTGCGGGAGCCACCCGAACACGAAGAAAAAACAGGGGCTATTCCCATCGATCGGCCTTTTTCTTCTTGTGAAGGCTGGGGGGCGACGTCAAAATGACTGGGCGAGCCTCGACGCGATTTGTTGATCTTTCAACTCCGTGGTTGTCCGTCGTGCGAGCGAACCCAACTAGCCCCTGCTAACAATGCGAATGTGAATGCCGCCGGCTTGGCTTCAGAGCACAGCACGGCACAGCAGAGCACCACAGTAACTAAACAAAAGCGGCCAACTACATGTATAAAGTGAGAAGACTATCTACTAAAAGCTGCTGCAGGTGCGTGGAGCCAGGGATATACGTGGCATTGAAGTTAGGACGCAGCCGGCGAGCTACTGTACATGCCTTGACCGTCAAAGGTGAGGTGATGAGGTCTGGTAATATGTGCAGAGCGAGGCGAGCCCTGAGCTGAGGTCGACAAAGATGACGATGAAAACTAAGAAGCTGAGCTGGCGGATGAGCGCAGCCCGCTCGGCACACCAAGTTTCCAGGCATTCACACGCCTCACCTCAGACACACACCCGTACCCGATGTTTAGGGTTTTGGCCACGGCGGACCTGACTTATTTAGACCGGCACATATGGACTTTACAGAAAGTACAGCGAACCTGTGTACTTCGTACACCGGGACTTTTCTAGGTTGGCCTCATGGAGGATCAGCTCTCAGTCCGCCGCCGGCAGAGTCGCATGTCGTTGGCCAGCGCTCAGTAGTGGAGCGGACGCGTCATGATCTGACGGTCTCGACAGCTCCCGAACCCAAGGACCTTGGGACTCAAGACCTAGCAAGACCTAGCAAGATTTTTCCAGCTGGACTGGACGACGCGGGGAGCAGCCTCTTGCTTCTCTACGCGCATGCGCGCGATACCTTGGCTTCAGGTACCATTGGCCTCGCTTTGTTCGCTCCATTGGTTGTCAGTCGTTCGATCGAGGCAGGTTGTTTAAGCCCCTCCCCAACGGGAACGGGGAACGGAGAAGTGTTGGCGGCGGCGAACATGTCGAGTCGTCCCCGTATCCAATACTACGTACTCGACCCAGCTGCCGTATTATAGATGGTCTGGTAATCGGTGGTGACTGCTGGCAAGGTACGTGAGGTACATAAGAACGGCTCTCATCGCACTCGTTCTTCAAGCCGCCCGCTTGAGAGAACTTTCGCTTTTTCCTCCCTCATCCTCGTATCAAAGTCAACTAGAGTGATTCGGAAGCAGCCAGCACCGCAATCCTCCACTGCCGACCCTCCCACACACTCGTTCTATTGGTGAGCTCTGCGAGACAGCAAGCGACAAGCAGCAAGCAGTGAACCCACGAAGAAGCCTCACGATAATAATACACCGAGTCACATACATTCGCTGTGGTACCGTTACCCAACTGACAACGACGTCGGACTCCAGACTCAGAAACAACCATAATTTCCCCCGACCTTTTCTTCTCCCATCCGGCGTCCGGACTCCTCTCTGGCGCCAATAGCAGCAGGTGGCTTGGAGGTAGATAACGGAATCAACCTGGAACCATTCAATCAAAATCAACGACCAAATCAATCTGTGCCACGGCCACGGCCCACGCCAGGACCCGTCCACGTCCCTCCCCAAACGCCCAGCCACTAAAGGAGCCTGAAAGAAGCCTGGAACATTGAAACCTGAACGTCCGTCCCGAGCGCCTGTGTCCGGACCGGAGCGCTGTAGCACCGCGCCTTGGACCACTGAAACAAGCATCCAGCTGAGTGACGTCAGAACGAGGTACATCCAGGTTCCGAAACAAGGCCTCCTCCTCAAGCGTCACGCAGCGAGAGACGCGGAAGAAAAGAAGCAGAAGCAGACACAGACCCAGACCCAGACGACGAAAACGCTCTGGAAAGTGAGAAAAACGCTGCAGACGCCCCCGGAATCGAGAACGAGACAACGGTTCCTCGAGACTTTACGGCCCGTTTCACGATCGATAAGGTGAAATTTCAGGTACAAGCCGCCTAGAACATCCCATCCCATCCCATTCATCTTAGCCCCATCGCCTATCACCTCACCACGCTTCAGCACGGTCGCTCTTGGCTCTGCCGCAGCCGCAGCCGCAGCCTGTCGCCAGGGGTATCAAAAACGCCCAGGATTGTTCCAAGGACCGACGACATCGTTGCCCGGCCGTTCCGCTACGTAGCCAGTACGTACGCTGTTAGTAGGCCAAGCCCATCCTTCCTCGAGCTTCCGGGACTTGTTGTTGTTGGAGGTCTCTATCTCACTCGCTAAATCGCTCAATCGCTCGTTCACTCACTCACTCACGCTCACTCGCTTACTCGCTCTGCACCCGTTCACCCGCTCACCCGCACTCAACACACCATCTCCATCGCTCACCACCAGCAAACCTCGCGCTCGCTCCACGACGATAATTCATCGAACACCACCCGCGCACCCACCACCAGTACAGCGACATACCAGCGCCTGCTGTAACACCTATTCCTCTATTGTCCGCTCCTCAAATCCACTGTCGCACAGGCACCACCACAGCTTTAGCAGCCGCACCACAGGCGCCTGCCCACGAGTCGCGGATCCACTTTGATAAGCAAACGCCGCCGCAACCAGCCCACCCCCCGTCCACCCCCCGTGGCCTCGCCCCTCAAAGACCCCAACCACTCCTCCAAGGCTTCCAAAGAGACTCCACCGTCTCTCCCAAATCTCCACTGCGAAATATCCCATCCCAGGATCTTTCCTTGCTAGCAGCCGCTCGATTCAAGTCGTCGTCGTTCCCGGCGCCCGTTGGCCTTGCACAGTCCTCATCTTGCCAGCTCCTCCCAGCTTCTCCAAGCTCCTTCAAGCTCTTCGCAATTACACCATCCCCATCTAATCGGCCGGTTACATTGCACCAGAACATCGACCCTCGTCCCTCGAATCTCGACCAGCTCTCCACAACCACTCCCAGCTGTCCCAGCTCTATCTCTTTGCGCCCTCACCCTTGTCGACAAACAGGGGGCATCAGATAGCACCACGCAGCTCAAATAAAACTGTCGCCTCCCCAGCACCGCAGCCATGGCCGCCGTCTCGACAGGACAGTATCGCGAGCATCCGCTGCCGCCGCAACCCCACCCGTCGCAACAGCACCAGTATCAGCAACAGCAACAGCAACAGCAACAGCAACCGCTACAGCAATACCAACAGCGCCAGCAGCAGTACCAACAGTACGAGCAGCCTCAGCCTCAGTTGTACGAGCAGCACGAACAACCCCAGCAGCAGTCCCAGCCAGCCATCACAACCCAGCAACAGCGAACGTCGCAACAATACCCGCCCAACTCCACTAAGAACCGAACCTTCAGCTTCCATTCCCACAAGTCGCATAAGAGCTCTGGGAGCAAGGACCTTCACGAGCAGCTACACGAGTCGCCGGCTGAGAAGGACGCGAAGCGCTTACACACCAAAGCCGACCCCACCCTGGCCATCAGCGAAGCAGAACCATGTAAGCCCAAACTTGGCCGTCATGGTTATATTGGTGATGACGAATCTGACTTGGAATAGCAATGGTCGCCATGCAGACCCAATCTCTCGCTCCCTTGAGGGCCATCCAGCACAAGGACTTCAACGGGAACGCAATCGGTTCGTTGACGTCAATTGTCTTACGAGAAGCTCGACTGACATTTCGCAGCTGATCCAGATAAGTCGAACCCAACCAGAAACAGATGGGAGAGACCTCTCGACACAATTCGAAGCTTCGAGGCTGCCATTGATGGGGGATACTCTCGCAAATCCCTGTATCGAAGTGGTAAGCTTCACAACTACACCGCTTGAAACTTCGGTTGCTAACCGGCATCAGACACGGATTCAGTGATACAAACCAACAAACGCAGCAGCGCCATGCCTGGTAAGCTCCCATTCCGCCCGCATTCCTTCGAGGAAGCTAATAGACAATGCAGTAAACCCGCCGCGCTTCCCACATGACAGCTACTACAACGGCCGACCTCAATCATTCCGACCGGAAAACACCCAGTTCGAGCTGGGGCCGCCAAGGAACAGCCAGTTCAACGTGCACGCCTATAGCCCAGGTCCCGGCAGACAACGACAATCTCTACAACCCGAGCCACACTACCAGAGCTACGGACGAGACCAACGAGATCAACGAGACCAACGAGATCAGAACATTTATCCCCTCCCTCACAAAGATCGCTCATACGAGACCGTGACGTCAGCTGCGCACAGTGGAAATTCTGATCCGGCTGGGTATCAGACAGACCCCACTAGCAGCGATAATAGCTCCATCGAACGAACATCACCGGCTAAGCGCGCCGAGCCCGTCGACGACTACGGCATCGGTTTCAGTCAGCCTCAATCATACCAGCCACAAGTTCTGGGCGCTGGGCTCGAAGGAAGGAAGCCCATACCCCAAGGAACACCACAAGCGCCACCCCCTGCTATGCGGCAATCCGGTGCGGCCACACCTCAAGCGCCGAAACACTCCCTCCTGCGACGCCAATCTTCACAGACACCCACGCAGGCGTCGAGTCTACAGCGCCCAGAGGCGCCCGAAAAGCGGAAGAGCTGGCTATCTCGCCGGTTTAGCCGAAAGTCCTGAGTGACGAAGGGGGTTTGAGAAGGCGACTCGTTTCCATGCAGCTATTATTGCTGTCGATTCCCATCTTCCCCGAAGTCAGAGAGGCAGAGAGAAGCCGCTATTGAGCGATGGCCGAGCCGTGATTTACGTCGAGAGATGATGCATTGGGTGGATTGAAGTATTTACCTAGATAGTTTGTACACGACCCGAGACGTTCCTGGAAAGGGGGAGACAAAAGAGCCGCATTGGTTCGGCCGGAGAAGGAAACATTGCTTGGAAGTTTTGCTTCAGAGTCCAGACATAGGACATTGCGGGGCTGGATGGAACAAAGTACATACACACACACACGACACCTGTACGAGGCGTTTAACGGTTTTCTTTGTCAAGAACAGGTTTATTTTGAGGATATCCAAGGGAGGGTTCAATGGATGACGCTACTGCTCAGGGCTACCACATTAATCATTCCTCAATCCATGAAGGACACATAGCATTTAAACTTGGTTTTAGAGAAATATCATAGTAACGCTTGCAAATGAGCATTCCAGGGGTTGTGGGATGAATTGTGAAGCTGCAGATGTCGGGCACTTCGGTCCAATATTACTTGGTTTATCGTGTATGGTCGAGACGAACAAGTGAGACACAAGTGAATAACAGAAGACGACAGGCGAATTGCCTTATCAACTTTATTTATTTGTCCTTTTTCCCCTCGGGCTCTGCCTTGCCTAACTGTTCCGAATCATCCTCTCTCATAGCGACGATGACGTACGAGATGAGGACAACGTTTGCCATAAGGGCAGCCAATCCTCCAGCATAAGATGAGTTATCTTGGAGAGACGCGTTAGTCAAGGTACGATTGTCCATCTGCAAAGGGACGAGCTACTCTTAAAGACAGTCTTGACAGTCAAAAAGTAAGAGCCTATGGGGACGACGACCATGGCCAGCGTAAAGGCCAGGAGCTTGAAGATGACATGGCTGGTAGTCTCATCAGTATATCTCATCTCTCGGCGGGATAGGCAGCGGAGCAGCACGCACCCTGGGACAGCCGGGCTGATGTTGGACTTTTCTTCGAGCTGGTGGTCGTCGTTGTCGAAAATCGTCTTCTCCGTGGCGACAATGCGTCGGGTGGCCATGCTGAACGAATGATGAACGGTATATCAGAGTTGGTTGGGATGAGTTTCCTTCTATCTTGGGCTGTTAGCCTGGGACGACAATAGAATGGCCACGACCCACCCGCACGTGCAGGCGTAGTTGGGTCGAAGCGGAAGACCAGTGTTCAGCACGCACCGTGTGCGTAGTGGTTAGCGACAAAGGCGAGAGTCACGGGCAAACAATTCTTTGTAGTGGTAGTCGTCTTTTGCAAAATATGTATTGAGTGTGAAGGACCTCGTCGTTCTTCGAGGCTCGATGGTTCCTAAATCGCTGATTAAATCGCACAACTATACACGTGACTTCGTGATGTCGATCCGACGTGTTGGCGCCTGTGGCTGAAGCGCGTCCTAACCAGCAGAAATCCGAAAAAAAGATCCCCCGTCCAACGCCAGCGCCCCGGTCCCCCCCTCCTTGATTATTCCAAGGCCGTGACGCTGCTCGCTGGCGCATTGCAACTTCCATCTTGCTCCCCAGTACCAATGCGCGTGTAGAGCATAGACCGCTCGCTCTCCTCTTATATCTGAGAGAACCCCTCCCCACGCTCACTTTTTTGCAAACGAAGCCCAAACCCCCCTCACCAACCGCTCGCCCCTTCGGCCCCCTCCTCACTCTCTCCTCACCTCGCCATGGCACGAAACTCGTCTCCCCTGCCCGTGCGGCATTCGAATTCTCTTCCTCGAACACCGTCGCTCGCCCGAGGCTCCTCACAATTCGACAACCACGACTTGGACGAATTGGCCGGAGACACCATCCCTTGCTCACCCTCTGCCTTCTTCAGCGCTCGAGATATCACACAACCCACACAAGTCCTCAGCCGACCTACCTTGGCGCCTTTGCGGTCTTCCTCGCCTGCAAGCAGTATTATCGAGGTCCCCGCTTCATCCCCCTTCCAGCAACCCAAGAAACTTGCCCCCCTCGGCTCCAGACTCGCCCCTGCTGGGACCATCTTTCGTCCGCCCCCACGCCAATCGGTGACGATGAAGCGCCCGGCCGAAGACCCCATCAGTCTCATCTCCGACGACGAGGATGACTTGACACCCCCTCGCGGCGAAATCAGGCCGACGACGTTCAAGGCACAGATCTCTGCCTTTGCATATAACCCAGAGGCCGCAGAAGAGGAAACGAGGCTTCGACTGCGCCAGATCTGGGACGTGTTTGGAGACAAGGTGCCTTCTCAGAAAGCTAGAGAAGCACTGAAGGTTAATGACAATGACTTGGACCGAACAATACGCTATCTTGAGCGCCGTGCTGCGAGCCCAGCTAAGACGGCCCAACCCGTCACCAAACCGAAACCCGGTCGTCGCTTGATCAGCAAAGGAGCTCTACAATCGACTACATCGAGCAATTCGACCTCCCGTGCCGCCACTCGCACGGTTTCTCCAGCCCCTCCGAAGCGACGCCGTTTAGTACAGGGTCTACGAAAACCCAGTAGCCCTCCCATCTCGCAAGGGGTTCTACCAATTCTTCCTTCCAGTGAGGACCCCTTGATTATCGACCTCCTTGACAACGACAAAGAGGATGACTATCAGGCTGAGCTGTCTCCTGCGCCGACTTACGAGGAGGAGGATAAGGTCTTGACCTGTATCAACACAAGTACTGCTCGGGAATTGGCTGCCATGACTGGCATGAAGGAGAACACGCTTGAAATTCTGATCGAGAAACGACCATTCAGCGATCTGGCCAAGGCGAGACGAGTCACGATCGATAAGAAGCCTGGGGCCCGGAAAGCATCAAAGATCCACTTGGGCGAGAATGTCGTGGAAGCTGTGGATGTCTTCCTCAAAGCAGTTTCTGCCATCGATAAGGTCGTGGCCAAGTGTGAGACGGACGCCAAGGCCGTCAAGTCACAGATCGAGACGTGGGACCTAGATGTCTTCGGTCACGACAAGCGAGCGCGACGAGAGTTATCGGAGGAGCTCCCCCCGACGCCGACCAGTCTCAGCGCTGTGAAATATACTCGCCCGCCTATTCCTCACCAACCAGCTCTGATGGATGGACATTGCGAGATGAAGCCTTTCCAGCTATTCGGCCTCAACTGGATGTCTGTACTGTACAAGTTCAACATCGGATGTATTCTAGCTGATGAGATGGGCCTCGGCAAGACTTGCCAGGTCATATCTCTCATCAGCCACCTCGTTGAAGACTACGAGAAGAAGTCGGGCTACGCGAA
This sequence comes from Stylonectria norvegica, assembly GCA_014621405.1. Taxonomy (NCBI): domain Eukaryota; kingdom Fungi; phylum Ascomycota; class Sordariomycetes; order Hypocreales; family Nectriaceae; genus Stylonectria; species Stylonectria norvegica. Next base: position 3,437 of record JAANBC010000510.1, on the reverse strand, counting down.
ACAGACGGAGAGGCCGCCATGGCCGAATCTCGTAGTTGTGCCCCCTAGCACCTACAACAACTGGCTCGCTGAGTTTGAGCGATTCGCGCCAGATGTGTCGGTGGTTGGGTATCGAGGCTCCCAGTCAGAGCGTGCTGAGATCGCATACGCAGTCGAGCAAGAACCTGATGCATACCACGTCGTTCTCGCAACGTATTCGCAGATCAACTCCGAGGCCGATATTGAAGCAATGCAGTCTTTCAAGCTCAACGCCGCCATCTATGACGAAGGCCACAAGATGAAGAACCCCGAGACCAAGATTTACAAGGACTTGAGCAGAATCCCAGCGTCTTGGAAGATGCTTCTGACAGGTACGTTTTTCTTATTCCTTCGCTCATTCTCGCTACAAGGAATTTGTCTTCGTCTCATTACAAGAGGCCGAGCATAACTGACAGCGCGCAGGTACCCCCATCCAGAACAACTTGCTAGAGATGATATCGCTTCTCAACTTCATCAATCCTTCAATGTTCAACGGATGCATGTCACAAATCCAGTTCGTCTTCAGCCAAAAGGTTACAATCAAAGATGTCACAAACGGCGCCTTTCTATACAGCGAGCGCGTCAAGCGCGCGCGCACCATCCTAGAACCCTTCATCCTCCAGCGTCGGAAAGACCAGGTGCTCTCGGATATGCCTCAGAAGGTCTGCAACGTGGTTCACTGCGATATGAGTGCGTCGCAGAAAGACGTCTACGCCGAGTACAAAGAGCTCTTCCGGCTAGAGCCATCGCAACGCGCGAAACAGGCGCGTGGCCGACTTAACGACCAGAACAATTGTTGGATGCAGCTGCGTAAGGCGGCTCTTCATCCGCTCCTCTTCCGCCGCCACTTCAGCGACGAGAGGATCCAGAAGATGGCAAAGATTCTCATGAGCAACATCCCACAATCTGAGCTGCACCAGCCCGACATCAAGCACCTCATCCAGGAGCTGAAAAACTCATCTGACTTCGAGCTCCACCTGTGGTGCCGTGACTATCCCCGACTCCTTGACAAGTTCGACATCCCGTCGGGTACTTTAATCGACAGCGGCAAAGTGAACAAGCTGCTCGAGCTGCTGGACCAGTATCAGAAGAACGGCGATCGCGTGCTCGTCTTCAGCAAGTTCTCACGCCTCATCGAGCTTCTCCAAGAAGTGCTCGCGCACCGGGGCATCGACCACCGCGTGCTGATGGGCAACACCAACGTCTCGGAGCGGCAGACGCTGATCGACGAGTTCAACGACAACCCCGACATCCCCGTGTTTCTGCTCACCACGGGCGCGGGCGGCACGGGCATCAACCTAACGGCCGCGAACAAGGTCATCATCTTCGACCAGTCCGATAACCCCCAGGACGACATTCAGGCCGAGAACCGCGCCCATCGCCTCGGCCAGACGCGCGACGTTGAAATCATCCGCCTCATCGCGTCACTTACCATCGAGGAGCTCATTTACAAGGCCTGCCAGAAGAAGATTGAGCTTGCCAACAAGGTCACCGGCGCCATCGACGAGGACGCCGCCCAGGCGTCTCAGAACCTCGAGCAGGAGGTTCGCAAGATGATGAACGCGGACGAGCAGATGACGCCGCCGTAAGGCGGGCAACACGGCTACCTCGGTCGGAACGGAACTTGCATCATTGGGACGGGCGTAACCGGTTGATTCTTTTGCTAGAGGTGTGGCGCTGCGTTGCATTGGCAGGAGCTCCATTCGCCTCTATTCTGCGTTTGTGTCTAAACGACATTTTGCATCTCTTATAATGATGAACAGCCAAGCAAGCAAACAAGCAACTTTACGAGAGAGACACACCTTACGAACTTGCACGTGGGACTAACAGCGACGGAAACTCGTCGTTGGCTTTGAAGAAGCAATCATGTAAAGCGGCCAGGAAGGACATGTTAGAGCATAGAGTAGAGCACACGCACATAGATGGCAATCATAAACAAATAACTCTCACTTCTTAATCCCATTCTCAGAATCGTCGCCACCACCGAACACAACATGTATACAAGCATCACGTCCTATTCCCTATCGCACCATCGCACTGGCGGTTCCCCCAACGAAGAATTTTTCTCGAAAACTTAGATCCAGCGGACCCCCCTGTTTCCCACGTTTTAGGGGGAGTGGACCGGGGACGCTATTTTTCTTCGTCCGCGAAGCTACTTTGGCTGGCTAGTCTAGTTCACCGCGCCGGCGCCGGACCCAACAAGGTCGGTGAAGGAGAGGAACCCCTGACGGCGGCGGAGTGGTGAGATGGTGACTTGGCTGTGGAATAGAAGTACGTACTAGTATGTTGTGTATTCGTAACCCTGTGAGAGCATTGATAAATCAAGTAAGTAAGTGAGTGCCTTGCTTTAGATCAGGTGGTAGGAGTGAGAGAACATTGACAAGACTGAATGAAGTACGCCGTACTTGGATTTCGTGGACGGGCGCGTTAGGGATAAAGACATGAGTAATGGGAGGAGTAACAGTACTAGTAGTAGTAACCATTTGTCGCTAATTTATTTATCAGGCAAACTAAGTAGGCAGCCATGACAATAAGGTACGCAAGTGGGTGAGACTGTTATGTAGACAGTGAATAATCTACCATCTCGAACAGAAACTTCAAAGACACGCTTCCGAAAAGCGCGAGGATATCAATATAAAACTCCCAAAACCACGAGCCTGTTTCCCCTCCCCAGGCTTCCTTTTCCGCTCTTGCTCGAACGCCAGTTCCCAGGTTCCAAATCAATCAAAGAGCCTCTTCCATGGTGACTTCCTCTATTGCGGTAGACAGCCAGATAGACTACCACCCGTTTCCGCGCAAATTGTGTAGTTGCAAAAAATAGTGTACAAGCGAAAGAGTAAAAGCATCCGAATCGAATTTGAGCCGTCACAATAATCAACGCCAGGTAGAGTGGATCTTGGCGCGCTGGCTGCTGCTCCGGGTACGGAGTCCCACGGCGTCGTTGACGACGAGACTCTTCCACCGGCGGCCGACGCTGGTGCGGTCACGACCTAAGCAGCGCGCGCAATCCTGCCACTCTTCCTTGGACAGCTTCAGCTTGTCGAGGACCAGCTCGACGAGGATGCGGTCGTCCTCGGCGCTCCAAGCAGCGCCGTCAGCTTCGAGCTCCACGTCCGTGCCGGGCTTCTCTGCGTCCGTGGTGGTGGGGCCGCCTTGCAGTATGTGGACATCATGAAAATCGGTGCGTTCGAGGCCGAGTGGAAGGTTTGCTGGAGCGATGCGCGCGCGCTTGGGGGTGGAGGGCGCGACGGTTTCTTGTTCGGCAAGGGGCTGGGCTTGGACGTCGACGTCGACGTCGGCGTCGGGATCGCTGTCGAGATCGCTGTGGTCGCGACACAGGTCTTCATCGTCGTCGATGGCACGACGGCGCTTGTTGACACCGCGAGCGGGCACGCGCTTGACAACCTTCTTGCGCGGGG
>JAANBC010000051.1:0-106322 GCA_014621405.1 Stylonectria norvegica | reverse complement strand
CTTACTAAAAGCTATTTTAAAAATAAGAGTCTATTATAATAAGCTTCTAACCCCTAAGATTACCTTAACTATCTTAAAAAATAGGTCCTGGAATAGTAAGCTAAATATAGCTATTAGTATTCTATCTAGTAAGGCAGCTATAGTAAGACTAGTTTAATAACTAACTTATATTTATAAACTAGTAGAGGCGGTTAATATAATATTAGAATTAAGGCTAGAGCTAATCTCTTATTTAAGAGCTAAGGTAATATCTTCTATAGGTAGTTTTATATAGTTTCCTATAGATAGGCTATAGAGGCCTAATAATATTATTAAGATTTAGAGGCATATTACTATATTGCAGTATTAAAGTAAGTTCTAGGACTATATTATAGGTCTAGGCTCTTAATCTAATTATATTACTATCTAATCTGCCTTTAAAAAGCTCTAATTATACTATTACTCTAGTAGCTATATACTCTATAAGATAATCTTAATAAACCCTACTTAATTAATAGTAGCAGGAGAATGCTATAGAATTATCTAAGTAATAAATATAGTATTTAGGTTCTTTTTTAATTATATTAAACCTATAGTTAATAAAATAAGACTCTAATATTTAAGTCCCTTTTAAAAGGCCCTAACTAACTTTTCTTATTAATTATATAGTATAATATTTAAGTATTTAAATCTAGATCTTATTAAGGCCTAATATTAAAACCTTTATTAATTAGTCTATAATATAATATTAGGGGAATCTCTTTAAAACTAAAGGGACCTATTTATAAAGCTAAGAGAAACTCTTAAGAAACTGTCTATATAGAGATATAGTTAAGCAGAGCTATTAAATTTCACTATATAAAGATCCTAAAGACTTATTACTATTTTCTTTTTTCTTTTCCTTTTTTAATAAAGGCTTATAATAGAGATTATAGGAGCTATAAGACAGCTCTTTAAAGGGCTACTAGGTTAAGATATAAGTAGAGCTATATATTATTTAAGTTTACTAGTTTAAGAATTATAAAATAAAGAAATATTATTATAACTTATTATAGGGATAATATAAATAGTTATAAAAAGGGATTAATATATAATTATTATAGTTATTTTATATCTTTAATTATTTTATTTTTTAATTATTTTAATAGATTAATACTATTATAGGCCTAAGGCGCCTAATTTATTCAGGGGGAGATGTTTAGGGAGGTGCCAGGTCAGTGCTAGAAGTAGGCTAGAAGGAGCCATCAATTAGCCTACAAGTAAACTGGCTATATAGTGCCCTCTAGATAATAATCATCCCTCTTACAACCTCATTTCAGACTGTTCTTTTCCCTAGAATGATCTCCCGTACCAGGGTGTGCCTTGTCAGAGGCCCCCTACTTGTTTGCTAGTACGTGTATAAGTATTACGACTAATTACGACTTGCGCACGCGCTGCGGATGGGCTCAGGTCTCCAAGCCAAGACTAACCAGCAGGAGCAGTCAATTGCCGTCATATCCACCTCGAACGTAGCAGAAGCATATTCGCAATGTCGCTAGCCGCTTATACGGCAACGGGTCGAGCAGTGTCGTCGAGCCGTTGGGGGCTGCGAAGCAGGGTTGGCTACATGCACGTAGTAGGAAGGCCCCCTTTGGTTCCGGGGGCTGAAAGCTGGAACAGCTCACAACGAAATACTTGCGCTAGGCCGCAAGAGACTGCAAAATTGTGCACCAAGTACGCCATGTTCCACGACGGTGTTGAAAGGGGCCTGGCTATGTGGACCCTACTATGTAGAGGGAGCGGATCGACTTCTTTTATTCAGCCTTAATAAGACGATTCCCTTGCATCAACACGGTACATGTGTACATGCCGTATGTACTGTAGCCGTGTTGCCAAAAAGTCCACCGTCGTGAACGCTCTGTGCCCTTTTGTTGGGCCCCCTTCCGGATAGATCTGTGGTGGACAGGGAAGGGATTGAAGCCTGGTCTGAGCGAGATGACCATGGCGCGACGTCTCAGTGGCTGCGTCTTCTCGGTACGTGGATGTAAGTTGTGAGTAGGATTAGGGGAGTCGGCCGGCTTTGTTAGTTACAGCAATACGTAGTCTTGGAACACGTGGACATTTTTGTTGTTGTGGATGTCCCCTCTGCTTTTGAAGCTGAAGCTGAAGCTGCACCAAGCTTGGACACAGCCTTGCCGCAACGCTATTGCACGTTGGCTATCACCGTTGAACTTTGTTGTGGCCTAAAATTTGCTGCGGCCTGCAGGATAATGTCTCAGCTCATTAATTAGTGGCGTTGGGAGATGGATGCGATAGTCGAACTTGGGACTAGCTAGGAACTTAGAGAATGTATGTGGCCAATGATTGAGGTTGGATCCGAGTTTAGGCTGACGACCTGGCTTCGTTATTGATTAGAGTGAAGGCTTTGTCTGTGGTCGAGACATGTGCCTAGATTAGTACCTTACCTATTCGTGCAGTACGTACATGTACTTCTGATGATGTTCTGAGACATGGTGAGACGACGGATTGCCAAGCTGAACGTTAGTAGGAAGAACGACCGTCGCCCACTGGCCGTGTAATTACCACAACGTGTGAACCACAAGGTGTGCTGATACGGTAATTGAAGTGTATCATGGTTTGTTAGTCGCTGAAGATGGAAATGAGCGTCACTTATTACTGCAGAATAACTGTGACATAGATTATGCAAGGGTGGTCGATAGGAGGATGAGAAGGACGGTATTGATGCCTGAATACCCAGCCAAAGGTCACCAACCCTATTTATTGTTAATCACTAGTTCATAGTCTTGAAGAAGTTGCTCGACTATTAGGCAGAGTCCGTTGCTGAGCCTACGCGCTTAGATTTCATTTCCCCATAACAGTCGTTTCGTCTTCTTGGTACACTAGAGTATTCGAGGTATTAAAACAACGGATATCAGCAGAGTACATCTGTCTAATACTAGTATTACATTAAAAAGCTGCTATATAAGGTATACAAGGCTGTGCTACCTTTCCGCTTATCGGAAATGATTTCGAAAGAAAATGGACTTGAATTGAGAAGACCTTGGTACTAACGAGGTACCAGCGATACCATCTCCAGCGATACCATCTCCATGGACCATTCCAAGACTGTTAGGTCCCATCATGCAGGGTAGTAGGAACTGCGAAATCATATACGTCAGCAACCAAGCACCTCAACGGATGGACTTCTTATAGCCTACGGCAGAGAACCAGAGACAGAGACTGAGAATGGACTTACCGCGAACATGTACCAAAGCCAATCTGGCAGCCCGTCCCGCAGTAGTCGACCGTTGAGCCGCACCAGCCGTGGGAAGAGCAGCATGTCGCACCGGGCTCGCTGATGCACGTGGTGCCGCCGTACGAGGGTCCGCAGCGACCGTCCTTGGTGACGGGCGGGCTGCTGCTGGTCGGCTGGGCTGACGAGGGGGAAGGCTTGATAGTAGGCGATGCTTTGGTGGACGACGAGGGCGCCTTTGTCGAAGACTGCGAGGACGTACCCGGAGGAGACACGTTATCGCAGGTCCCAAACAGCGGTTGACATCCCTGGCCGCAGTGATCGCTCGTGTTTCCGCACCAGCCACGCTCCGAGCAGCACGTCGCACCGGGCTCGCTCTTGCAGGTCTGGTCTCCTTGGCCGAAGCCGCAACGGCCGTTGGCGGTGGGCGGAAAGGAGCCCGTCGCGGTGCTAGACGAAGTCGACTTGGTGCCCGTCGGCGGCTTGGTGGACGTGGGCGTCGATGCTGAGAGCGAGGGCGGCTGGCTGCCCACGGGGCGATACCAGTTCGCCTTGGGGTCCCCGAGACACTCGCCCACGGTGACGGAGCGGAAGCCGTTGCGGAAGAGCGACTCCAGCATGTGGCCCGTCAGGTTGTACACGGACTGATATACGGGGTCGTGCTCGATCTGGAGCCACTTGGTGTCTGCCGTGTCCGCGCCCTCGACGGCCGTGTCCCAGATGTCCTTGGACACCTGTATCGTGTTGGCGCTGTCGTGGAGGTAGCCTTCGGTGTCGAGGTTGAAGTAGGTGACGTGGTAACCCAGGTCGCCCAGCCACGCGTCCGTCGTGGTGTTGCTGGCCGAGTACGGCGGCCGCATGTAGGTCGGGAAGTATCCCAGGATGTCGGCAAAGGCGATCTCGTTGAAGATCATCTGGTTGCGGAACTTGGCCTCGGTGAGTGTCGTCAGCCGCTGATGCGACCACGTGTGGCTGGCGATCTGATGGCCGTCGGTGATCATCCGGCGGATGAGGCTGGGCCACGGAGTTGACGGGTCGTTGATGGCTCCCTTACCCAGGTTTCGGCCGGTGACAAAGAAGGTCGCTTTGGCGTTGTAAGACTTTGATTTGTTCGTGTTAGTGAATTGTTTACGTTGGAGCCGGTGCTGTGCTGGCACTGCTAAAGATGGATATCATCCCATGTTCACGTTACATGAAACATTGTACATGTCACAGGTATATCAGCACGATATGGACGTTGGGGTACTGACCTTGAGCAAGTCCAGCAGATCCTCCGTGTACGTGTATGGACCATCGTCGTATGAAAGCGCAATGTCCCCGTACACTTCGCAGTGATAGATGGCCTGGCCATATGGAACGCCGCCAATCTTGGGCCGGGCCACGTTCTCCGTGTTGGGCCCGGATGGACGGACATTTGCATCGCACGCCGGGCCGTAGTTGATCTGGCATGAAGGCGCCGAGCAGTAGATGTAGCCAGTTCCGCACCATCTACCGAGACGGTTTGTTAGCTTGGTATAATGAAGCATGAGATTGGGAACCTCCTCAAGGGCCACTACCAAAGACTTACCCAGCACTCGAGCAGCATTCATCCGCCTCGCAGACAGTCTCAAAGCCGGTTCCGCACCTCCCGGCCTGGCGTTGCTCAAGGCCATTGTGTTTCTCTCCAGCCGCAGCTCTTCGGTCAAGTACATGTGCATATACATGACCTATCGCCACGGCGAAAGCGACAGCACTCAGACACCTCATGGTTCCAAAGAGACTGAAAAAGAATGACTGTTTTAATAACGAATGGCAACGATCAACGAAGACAACAGAGCTACCACGGACCGATGAATGACTAGTTCCAACCTTGGTACCCGGAGGCTTCAGAGCTATCTTGACCTCTGGCGGCGTGGTCCGTATATATATGCCCTTGGAGTCATCCATAGGAAACATAATTGCCTCAATCAACCATGCAACTCCCCAACAAGAACCAGGGGAGAATCCTGATGCACTCTTCTAGTGTTCTGCGGCGTCTTGGTCAACATGGAGGCTGCGCCAAGCCAATATAGCATGCCGACCTGTACAACGTCGTCAGAGGAGTGTGGCGTTTTGATGGCCGTCCCCGGTCCAGGATCTTCCGGCTATACGTACATTAGCCTAATCGATTCTACTTGCAGGCGGGCTCCGATATGCCTTCTGCCGTTGACGCCACCATCTGCAGGGAGATAACTCTATGACAGCTCCCAGGCAATGGCATGATGTCGGTTGGGAGGGTCGAGAGATGGGGCTCGGGACGTGTGTGGACCATTTGACAGAGTTTCCTCGCGACTTACATCTAGCGATCGATTCCACGACTCGTGGACGCGACTTGGTACGGCATCACGTACGTAATAACGCACCCTTTCCGCAACAGCTGCGGAGCGTCATACTTAGGCTGTCTGGTGAAACCACAACGACCACGATGACTTCGCGGCCTGGCGAATAGCATCCGGCTTCAATAAGAGGGCCCTGATAATCGCGGGACGAATGAGTCGTCCCATCTCTGCGCTTCATGACACCTCTGCTACGCGTCGAGTTGAGCTCTGGAGCTGCTCTTGACGTCAATTTGACGTGGCGTCCAGACCGGTGAAGCAGCAGGTCGGGTGCCTTGCATGACGGTATATTGGCCTCGTCACACTTGGACATATCGTGACATACCCGAATGCCGGATCCTTCCACTGCAACATAAGCTGCGTCCGTCCTGCTCAGCTCACGACGCCTAAGCTATCTCAGCTGAGCTGGGTGACCTATCATTGCGAATATGGCCGACCGGGATCTATATCTCCTGCAGTAGTCTTGCATCAGGATCCCGTATATGCCAACCTCCAGAAAATCCATCACAAATTCTCTCCACTTAAACAAGTACGTTCGTATTGCCTCTCGCCGAGCCCGCAATCAAGAATTGCGCCATCGATCGCTGGCGAGGACGAAGCTGAGAATCTGGGGGTGTGCACTACCTACTTCGGAAGAGAGGCTCTTCCAAAGGGGCGTTGGAAAGTAGGGGCGTATTCTGGTGCGACGGGTCCTGGAAATAGATATAACCAAGTAAGGACTGATCGCGAGAAATTCCATTTTTGGACAATATCATTTTGCGTCCTCGCTCAAGGTCTTTTGGGCGTAGACGTGGCGCTTCAGAGCGATGTATTCCCGAGGTAAGACTATGGTTCCTATGAATTCCATAACCCTCTATCGGAAGGCGGGATCTCGCTTACGACTGAGATCTGAGCCTATGTCTATGCGGTATGAATGATGGCTGGTGTTGTGTCGTGTTGTGAAGAATTGGACTGATGATTTCTATTGAGTGAGTTTCATACCTTATATACTCATGGACACATATCAGATTGACAATGAGAGGAGTACACAACGTTCGGAGAGCACAGACGTCGGAGAATACGAATGTTGGAAACCGCAGTTATCACAGGAGAATTACCGCATTGTCACACAGCAGTGGAAATGCATTTAATACTTCTTTCACAGAAACTTATCTGGTGTATATGTCGAATTCATGAGGGCGTGACCTGGCGTCCTGGCCTTGGATGTTGAATGGCTCACCCCTGTTGTAGTGCGAAAGCACCCGACTTCGTTGACGTAGAGCTGAGGAGTCGCTCCATATCTTCCATGAAAGGTATTGCGTATGGATCTCGCAGAAAGCCTTCATTGCAGACGGTTCCGGTGTCTGTAAACCGATCGGAAATCGGGGGAAATCTAACTGATTATGTCCTCGAACGATGACCGTGAAAAAAAAAACCCAAGACGGAATACATTTTAACCTTCGACCGCGGGGGTTGGACAGGCTTCGTAGCAGCAGACAGAGGTCTGTCTACAGTCCTTGAAATTCCTTCAGTTATTGAAGTAGAACCCAAGACGGCCCAGACGAGGTGAATGTAGCTCAGCTTATCCAGGGCTACGACCTCAGTCTGGGATCAGGAATTTGAGGTTGGAGGCTTGGATAGGTTAGGATCACCAGGTCAAACTACCTAGCAAGTTTATATAACGACTTATAATAATCTTTGAAAGACCTTAGCAGGCTGGACTTGCGTCAATGCAACGAGTGAAGGCCGATCTATGGTGGAGAGACTTGAGACATGCAGGGACCTACCTGATGAAACCCGAGGAGCTGGACTCGGCAGAAATTGACCGTGCACGGTGAGGATGTAGAGATGCGATAATGGTTGTAAAGTCCAAGACTTTGGATGGGTGTGTCGTACGTAATAAGGATGTCCACATCTAGGCCGTAGAGTATCGCCGAGGAATAGCACCAGGGCGGCTACCAGGCGACCAGCTCACTCATTCGCCAGGGACGAGAAAGGGAGACGAAGTGTTTCTCTGGACACCAAACCGGATTACTGAGTAGCTAGTGACTTGGCCTCGACTCACCTGGCTCCGGCCGAGGATCCGACTACCTGGATGAGAAGGGGGGCCGAGCGCCGAAATCACGGCGGAAATAGAGACTCATCATCCATGATGATTTTGGCCTTGGGACCGTTCAATGATGGGGTCACATAACGTCCGCAAGAGGGTCAAGCGTCCGCATGATGAGTGAGGCGGTCCCGGGCCTTTACTACGTAACTCGTAGATACGTAATAAGAAATCTACAGACGCAAGCCACGCTGCGAGCCACCAGTAAGGATTGAGTTCACGATGAGTAACGGAGCAGCAGAGTTCATAGACCCCTGGATCGATGGACCCTGACGTGCTGGTGAGGTGCAGGTGCCAGATGGAGGTGGAGCAGAGGAGACTCGACCAAACTAGCGCGTCAACGTAACATGCGCATGGAACGACGTGTGTACCTCGACTGTTGACTTGTCAAGTCGCCTTGTTACATTCGTCCGATGATCGGAGAGGTGAGCTGTGGCTGAGGCCGTGAGAGGGCGAAGACGGATGCCGTGGTCTGTTACGTGGGAATCGACGTCATCAGGAGAGAGTAGAGAAGAACGAGTCTGCCTTGGCGTGGAATCACCATCACCAGGAAGCTATCAAGTAGGTTGCTACAATACTATGAAAACAGTAGGGACGTACTATTATTCGTCGCGTCGTTTCCACCGAGAACTTCCATGACACGAAGGATTTTTACCCCGGTAGCAGGGATCTACATCCATCAGAACCGATATGGAAGCTGGTGCTATGGCGAGCAGGGGATCGTACAAGAGCGTAAATATTACGCGGCAAACAACGTGGCTACTTTGTAACTGGTGAGGGTTATTACTTACTACTGTTACTGCTAAATCGTAGTTTGTTATCAAGATCTAAGATGCGGAAATGCCAGTTCTTCTGCAGCGGAAACCTTGGATTCAAGCTCTCGGTCTAGGGATTATTCGGGAAAACTTCACCACTCTAACAGGACTAACAAAGCGGCAGCAAAGGATCCAATGCCCTGTCCCTGCTGTGATCAAGATCAAGCTGCCAAGCTGCTGCCAAGCTACTAAACGGCTGACAGAAGTCGGCGAACCCGTCGTAGCGTCAAAGCTAGCTCGGCTACTGGCCTCGGAGCGTTCGAGGAAAAAAAAAACCCTCAGCAATAAGCAACGCGGCTGCTGCAGCCACGGGCGCCGACTCGGCAGTGTGGGGGCCCCCATGGAGCAGGGAGTCCCCATGCCATCATGGCCTTGAGGTTGGTCATGGCGATGCTTTTGGCATGTTGCTCCGTGGTGGTGATACGTCGATTGGAGAAGTACAAACTAAGAATATGGAGTGGTCGATGCTGAAGTTCAATCGTATTGTACACGTTATCATGCTGGAGGGTACCAAGCTCGAGAAAGCCTTCTTGGAAGAAGCCTTTCGGCGAGTGCGTGGCTAAGTTCACACGACATGATAGTCTAGTACTCATACAACTACAGCACCAAGTTACAGCACCAGGCCAGGCTACAGCTTTAACAACATTAAAGACTGTAACAAGCAACAACCGTAGGAATTCAGAATTCAAAAAAAAAAATCCACGTAAACCCTTGCCTCTTCAGCAAGCCTTGAACCCTTCAACCTTTCTCACCGACGCCAAGACTGCCGGACCATTCCATCGTCTCTCCACGCCTGTCCGAGCGTAGGCACCCAGGCACCTTTATTACTTTACAAGTGGTCAGTGTCACACACACATAGCGGCAGTACTAGGTTACTAGCCCAAGCTTGTTGACAAGGGTGAGCGAGATGACGGTCGTCTGATGAGAATCAGATCCATCTGATAATGCATGCAGGACCAAACACGAGGAAGAAAAAAAAAAACCCCTAGTAAAGTTATCTAATCAATCTTGCCCAACGTCGTCCATATCAATCAGTCCTCGCCCGTCGTCCTCAGCAGCCGTCCCCATTCCCTCTCGCCTTTCCTCTTCCATTCTACTTTGATTACACTGAGTGACACGGGCAACTGACTCCTCTGGCATCGAGGTTCATCACCGATCACTATGTCTTCTCCTACCACCCCCCCTCCTCCGTCTTACGACGTCGACTCCAAGGGGCACCACGACGACCTCCACCAGCGCAAGCCTGCCACAGCTGCCGAGGCCGTCAAGGACATCAAGTCCCCCGGTGTGGTGCGTATCGAGGCTATCACCGCCTCCATCACCTTCACGGACCGCATCTTCATCTTCATCGGCGTCTTCCTCGTCGCCTACGCCTATGGGTTGGACGGCACTCTTCGATATACCTACCAGCCTTATGCCACGGCCTCGTTCGGCAACCACTCGCTCCTTTCCACCGTCAACACCGTCCGTGCAGTCATCGCCGCCGCCGCCCAGCCGACATCAGCCAAGATCGCCGATGTGTTTGGCCGTGTCGAGCTCATCTGCCTCTCCGTCTTCTTCTACATCATCGGCACCATCATCGAGGCCACGTCTACCAATGTCTCCAGTTTCGCCGGCGGCGCCGTCATCTACCAGATCGGTTACACCATGATAATGCTGCTCGTCGAGGTCATCATTGCCGACATCACCTCCACCCGCTCCCGTGTCTTCTTCAGCTACGTGCCCGCCCTGCCATTCATCATCAACACATGGGCTAGCGGTGACATCGCCGAGGCTGTCCTTGGTGTCACCACCTGGAAATGGGGGATTGGTATGTGGTGCATTATTTACACCGTCTGTGCCATGCCCCTCATCATCAGCTTGTCCATTGTAGGCCGCCGTGCCAAGAAGGAGGGCCGCCTGGACAACTACCGTTCTTCCTTCGAGTCTTTGGGCTTCCAAAACTTGGCCGTCGAACTTTTCTGGCTCCTCGACGTGATTGGCATTGTCCTAGTCATTGCCGTCTTCGCTCTTATCTTGGTTCCCCTGTCGACTGCTGGAGGCTTCAAGGAGCAGTGGAAGACAGCCCATGTCATTGCTCCTCTTGTCATCGGTATCGTTTGCATTCCCTTCTTCGTCCTCTGGGAGCTCAAAGCCCCTCATCCTCTCGTGCCCTTTGTCCTTATGAAGGACCGCGCAATCTGGGCCCCTATGGGCATGGCTATGCTGCTCAACTTTGCTTGGACCATGCAGGGTGACTACTTATACACCGTCCTCATCGTCGCATTCAACTTCAGCATCACCGCCGCCACGCGAATAACATCCCTCTACTCCTTTGCCAGTGTCCTCACAGGCCCCATCCTCGGACTCGTCATCTTCAAGGTTCGCCGTCTCAAGATCTTTATCATCATTGGCACGGCCCTCTTCCTCGTTGCATTTGGTCTGCTCATCCACTACCGAGGCTCCCCTAACGGCGACGGCCGCTCTGGTGTCATTGGAGCCCAGGTTCTGCTGGGTATTGCCGGGGGAATGTTCCCCTATCCCGCCCAAGCTTCGCTTCAAGCCTATGTCAAGCATGAGCAGCTCGCCGTCATGACAGCCGTATACCTGGCAACCTACAACATCGGGTCGGCCCTCGGAAACAGTGTTTCGGGCGCTATCTGGACCCAGGTCCTCCCCGCCCAGCTCAACAAGAACCTCGTCAACGTCAACGAGACTTTGATCATCGCCGCTTACGGAAACCCATTTGGCGCCATTGCTGAATGGCCCATTGGTACCCCTGAGCGTACCGGTATCATCGACTCGTACCAGCACGTCCAACGACTGCTGACCATCACCGGTATCTGCCTGTGTGTCCCGCTTATTGGCTTTGCGATGTGCTTGCGCAATCCCAAGCTTAACAACGAGCAGACTTTGGCGAAGGAGGCAGACTCTGCCAGCGAGCACTCGATTGAGCGCTCGACTGCCTAGACCGTGTTTGTACTACGCATGTGATAAAGCTTGAAACGGGGCTGTTGGAAAGAGGGAGGGTGACTAAACTGAATAGACGTATAATTAATTTGAATGAGTGCTTCCGTGCGCAAACTTTCCCGCCGGTCGTGGACTACACTGGTTGACCTTTTACGCTGGGTCTTTGTGCACTGCTCTGGAGATAATCTTAGTCGAGTAATGGTGATGATACTGGTATGACTCGTCTATATGTTACCTAGAAAGTATAGTTATTGCCTAACTTCGCAGTGTATTTTGTAAATATAATGATAATTCACGTCGCAAGCGAGGTATCATGATCGTAAGATGACCTCCCTGATATTTTAGAGGTCAGGCATCGAAGATGCATCCATAAGTAGCTGGCGACGGCCAACGACTTCCACACTACTTGAACGTCTTAGTGCCTCGTCGACTTTGCTTGACTCTCGATATGTATTCAAGCGAATAAATGCTGCTTCCCCTCAGCTACGCTCATCGCGGTGATCACTAGCACTCCGCCCAGTTTTCGTCGTGTGCCGGGCGGACGTGCCACAGTTGCTTGGGTACTTCTGTGCCTGACATTGTAGTTAGCGGCCGCTGATGAAATAAATGAATGGCAAACTCACTCTAATAGCCGATGTAACAGGCGTCCACTTCTTCGCCGACGCGCCCTTGGGTTCGCCTGCCTGATCCTCGAGCTCTTGCAGTAAGTCGTCCAACTTTCTAGGCCCCGCCGGTGTAGCATGGTTCTCTTTGCCCAACCAGGCGATGCGGTAAACCCATAACGCATTCCATGCCCCAGCCCAGCTGACAAGCATGGCAAATATGAGGTCGAGGTTCTGGATTAGGGAGTTGGGTTTCAGAACTCCCTAAGACTTGAGGGACTGCATGGCGAGGATGGAAAGGAAATCAACCAACTGGCGTTGCTTTTGAAGGAAAACCTTGGTATATTGCAGAAGGAGCAGCAGTTGACGTATCTGGCATTGCTGTTGTAGCTGACTTCTTTTTTTGGCGCGCCGTGTTACTTGAGCTGCGGTCAGTCGTAGTAGTCACTGGCATCGGCATCCTCGAGCGAATGCTTCTTGCTGGAGCCATGCGTAACTCTTGTCCTCTTGGGTGGCATTATCCGAGGAATCGTGATTGTGATTGGGGTATGCGCCGAGGAGAAATGGTGCAACAGACAAGAACGAGATACAATGGCTCTCAGTATTATTGTGTGACGTGATGTACACGAAATAAGGTGAGGGCCAAGGTGAAGCGAGTCGATGCGTCGGGCCGCAATGGACGCTGTGCGTAACGGGCGAACTCAGGGCCTTACAGTGGTCTTACAGTGGTGTAGGGGTTTAAAGTGCCCGCTTTGGCCTTGGGGAACCATAATGAGGCGCTGTGGGTATGAAATCAGAAAATCAACGTATTCTTCGAAGTGAAAACATTCGACGGTCATTGATAATTTACAAATAGTAACATGGGAGTCGATCAGGGTTGACAAGGAAAGACTGGAATAGGTAGAGCAGATATTTCACAACAGTACTCAAGATACTCGGATAACCTAAACCAGTGAAGATGGATGTATTGGATAATATCCCCTTACATGTGATCGTGTAGACGTGCACTTACTAGCACGAACTACCCCCTCTTGTTCTTTCCTGGGGACGAACGACCGGGCCCCTCCGGAGCGGGCCGGTACCACGGCGCCGGGCGACTCCACCCAATGGCATGATACCTTCCGGCCTGCAAGGCCAGTTCTCAGTGCTCACAGTCCCCAAACACTTTGCAAGACCAAAATCGCCCATGAAAGAGATGCAATTGATCTGATTCGGCCTCTCCCCCGTTCGGGCCATGTTCCAGGCTGTCTCTGGCCACCCTTTGCCCCGAAATCTCCCGAAGTGGCAGTGTGACGGCCGGCTGCGAGCTCGTCGTGGGAACCATGGAACGGCACATGGCCCCAGATCACACCACACTAACGCCGACTCGAACTATGAACACGCAATTGTAGAAGACTCCCACACCACATTTCGGCATCGCCAGAAACCCAGATACCTCGCGACATTGTATAAATCGTTGGATGGCTTCCCATGAGAAGAACACTATCAGCACCAGAAAATCACATTTTCAGTCACTCTTCAGTCTCTCAAACTTGCCTGGCACTTTTTGCAAGGCCTCAAAGTCAAAACATTTCAACTACAAACTGCCAGTCACCACCAAGCCACCGACACAATGGCCCAAGCAATGCGTGTTCCCGTTGCCTCCGTGAAGACACCCAAGTGCGTACCTAAAGTCTCCAGACCCAAGAAGTTCTAAACTTCTGCAGAGTTAAAACTAACAACCTATCTTTAGAGTACTACCTGTAGTGATTGTGGTTGGAGCTGGTCAGCCACCCCCTGTGTCCCCTTAACCACCCCAGTAGCACTCAGATAGCACAACTCATCTGAACACCAACTGAGCACTCCCACTAACTCAACTGAGCAGTCTCTGTCATCGGCGGCTACGTCTCATCCCAGCTAAAGACTAGTGGGCAACAGATGGATCGATTCTTCGCCCAGTACAACAACCCACAAAGCGAGGCATCAAGGCAGAAAACCTTTGACGGAGTCAAGGCAGACCCAAGGACGAGTCTCTTCAATGTCCTCGGGTGGTAATTAGAGCGCGATGCATTTTGTTTGGGAGTGCGAGAGAGCGAACGGCAGCCCTGTAAATCGGCTGTCGGCGGGAACTGTCCCGAGGATTTTCTTTTAGAGCAACAAATCGATACCAGCCTTATATGTATATGACTAAGAGTCAATTCATTTCATCATGACTTTCTGTACGTGGTCTTTTGTTTCAATCTTTCACCGTAAGCACGGAAACAAACTCTTCTTTCAAGATGCTTGTTGCCTCCTGAGTCCTGCTAAACAACTCCTCCCTTTCCCCGATCTACTATCTTTGAATAGTAAAGTAAGGGCACCACATCAAGCACTTTAACAAATGACTCTTCCCGTATCTTCCCCTTTTTACAAAGTGTGTGTGCTCATCAGTTCCCCAACCGCCTGCTACCATATGTTTGTACTAAAGCCACCGATGAAATTACCAAGCCAGGCAACTCACCGCCGAACTCAATCGTCAGCGTTACACCCAAGCCACCTTGGCTCTCGTTCAATCTGCAATCGTTTCGTCCGTATATCTCGCTCTCAATCAAAATACTGAAATCCCGATCGGCTGGTAGTGCGTGCCGTGCATCTCCTTTTTCATTCTCCCATGAACCCAGCAACTCCCGCCCGGCATAGAGCTCCACGCACGTAATCTTCGACTGCCGGTGTAGCGGAAGGCTTTTAGGATCCCCTCGGACTGACTGCTCACTTTCCGTCTGGTTTCCCTCACCGCCGTACGGAGTGACACTGACTTGCAGTGTAGTCGATACAATAGCCTGGCTAGTGAGCTTCCCGCGAAAAGTTTCCTCCTCGATACTTCGCAATAGGGGCAGTGCGAAGTGCACCTTGCCTACGACTTTCGAATTGTAAGTCAACAATTGTTCGGCATGTGGTTGTGGAGAGGGCGTTGATGGGGCGACTACTGCTCCATGGCTGTACCGGCTAATGCTGACGGGGCTCGAGGCATCGGACGATGCTGCATTGCCATGGATTGAGGACACGATGGTCTCGCAAGGGCCTGGAAGAGAGGCTTGCATTTCAGGTATTGATGATGTGATGTTGATTTCTTTTGGCTGTGGTCAGCTGGAGCCTGAACTCACGATGGGACTGGAACGATGGTCTTTTCATTTGCCGTACTATCTATATTGGCAAGAGACGTAGAAAGTGCAGCCCCCTCGTTTTAGATAGCATTCAATGCTAGAGAATAAGCATAAATCCAGAAGAAAAAAGCTAGTAGAAGCTACCGTTCTGCCATACTCCATCTGCACGCGTGTCAAAGCGGTCGCCAAGCCCAGGTTCAGCTCGCCACCACATTGCCACAGTGTAGTTGTATGTCCGGTGATCGAAGCCACTGAGTCTAGACCACGAGCCTCTCATCATGCCGCATATTTGCAACTTACCCCGCCTTTTTGTGCTGAATCGAGAATGCCTTGCTGCGAGAGGCGTTATAACCTGTCAGCTTACGGCGCGAAGTTATTGGCGAGGCTGAGCGCGGAGGAAGAAGTAGATCCCATTGGTATTTTGGGGCTGTGTGGAAACTTGCCCTGGGAGTACGCTTCCACCTGCGAAAGTCCTTATAAGCAGATTAACTAATTCTCACAGCCAATAAGTGTTTTGATGTGTGACAATATATGAGAAACAACATATGTTCCTTGTTGACTCCGCATGCCTAGCCAGAGCGGAACTACCAAGGCCGTTTTGAACAAGACAGATTTGAAACCATAGCATCTGGATATGACACCTTCCCTTTAATTAAGTTTTGATAGACTGCGCCACTATGTAGCATTCTGTCTAAGTTGGATTCTGTCTTAAGAAATCTTCACATGCATTCCGTAAGCAGGACTTCACACCGCAGTTCAAGCATCATCGGGGAATCGATAGTCGCCGCATACCCAATAACATGGCCCGAAGATTGCGCAGGAGGCGTCGTGGTGGCTTCAGCTGAACTTAAGTTTCTCCCCCCCATGCAAAACATCGGCGTTCAAGTGTCAAGATGAAGGTCAAAGTGACGTAAAATCAAGTTCATCAACGGTGCTCATCGAGGGTTGGCCGAGTATCTTCGACTGCACAAGTGTTAAGGAATAGAATCAGAAATAGAATCAGAGACGAACGATGTTCAACATCTAACGTCTTACATGGAGAGGGTCACTACCCCGTTGCTCTCCAAAATTCGATGTATAAAATAAACCCTTCACTCCTTTATTCGAATTTGATTCCATATCACTACTGACCAAAGCAGACTGCCATCACTTAAACAAACTCCAGATTTATCACAGCCTCTTTTACCTACATCATCATGGCTGAAGTTCACATTTGCACTCAGATGCCCGTTCCTCCAGAGTTCCAGGCAAAGGCCAATACACTTGCCATCCAGGAAAACCCCTTGAATGGACACCAGATCACCACGGGTGACCCCGTCCAGGGAGGCGGCCAGCCATCGTCTCTCGCTCTCCCCATCGGTAGTAAGTGGCAAAATGGCCGCACTCTTCGCGTCAAGATTCTCAACGGTTCGGACAAGATCAAGGGCAAGGTTCGCCAGTACGGAAGCCTGTGGGCTCAGTACGCCAGCATCAAGTTCAACTTTGTGGATTCAGGCGATGCTGAGATACGCGTCAATGTTGATTCGAGCAACGCGTCGTGGTCGTATGTGGGCACAGATAACCTAACCATCCCGGCTGATCAGCACACAATGAACTTTGGTTGGCTCACGGACTCCACGTCAGACACTGAATTCTCCAGAGTCATTGTCCACGAGTTTGGCCATGCCCTAGGATGCATCCATGAGCATCAGTCACCGGCTGCTGGAATCCCATGGAACAAAGAGGCTGTGTATGCCTACTACGCAGGAACGTGGACTCGCGATCAGGTCGACCACAACCTCTTCCAATTGTACTCTGCCGACACAACGCAGTTCTCGGAATTTGACACAAGGTCTATCATGCTCTACGCTATTCCTGCTTCATTGACCACTAATGGTTTCTCTGTGGGCTGGAACACGCAACTCTCCGAAACTGATAAAGCCTTCATCGCCACCATGTACCCTAGCCAGGATCTCGACATAGCGTCTTTCAACACCATGGAAGTGCGCCCGTGGGACAAGCCCGCCAAGGATGCCGTGAAGCGGCAGCAGTTCTCGAAGAAGTATGACAAGCCACCTTCTTTGGCCGTCGGCCTTAACTGGCTTGATGTTGCCAACAGCGCAAACATCCGGGTCAAGGCATTCGCCGATAACATCACCACATCCTCGGCGGATCTGCATATCAATGCATGGTCGGACACGACGCTCTACTCTGCCGGTTGCACCTGGTTCCGAGCCGCCGAGAATGATCCAGACTTTCAGGTCGGCGAGTTCAGTACGCTTGAGGACCACCCCTGGCAAAATCCACAGCAAAAGACATCACGCAACATTCAGTTCAAACGATCCTACTCCGCGCCGCCGAAGGTGGTCGTCTGGCTGAACCAGCTAGACATGGCCTCGGGCAAGAACTGGCGCATAAATGCGACCACCACGGCAGTCACTAAAGCTGGGTTCACTCTCAACTTGGACACCTGGTCCGACACGGCCCTATATGCAGCTACAGCAGCATGGATTGCGTATCCCGCCGACAAGGGCGGAGTGGCCAGCGGCTCGTACAACACGCAGGATGTCCGGCCGTGGAGTAAGCCTCAACTGACCAACGGTGGGCGGGCGAACTTCCCAGCAGGAGCCTTCCAGAGGGCCCCAAAGGTTTTGATAGCGTTCAATAGTCTCGATATCAGCGCTGGCAATAATCTCCGCCTGAAGCTTGGCGCAGATTCCGTGGCACAGGATGGTATGAACTGGCACATCGACAGTTGGGCTGATACTGTTTTGTACTCAGCTGGGGCTTCGTATATTGCATTTCTTTGATTTATTTGATGTGGTCAGGTCGACTGTGGTTGGCAGAATATGTGTCTAGTCTAGCTCGAACTGTATGTCTTGTTTTAATCTATATTTTATGCTATGTGTTCCATGTTTGGTGTCCAGACAAGCGCTCACAGCATACAACTCACTTACATAGCAGCACTTGAATAGGGTAACGTCGGGTGACTAGGTCTTTGTACCGTACACTGACAATTTAATACTCTACACATTCGACTCCCTCCGTCTCAACGCATGTACATTACCAGAGAGTTTGCCTCGTGTTCACAAAATCAACAGCTTTTGTTGCTCTACTGTGCAGCTCCTCACAGAACTCATGTATCTTTTCCGACTCCCCCGACGCTGAGCATACTCGCTGATCATTCGCTAGCATCTCAATAAGCCGAAGGAATGGCTTAACGATCTGAAGGTCGGATTGAGCGTTCTGCGCTATAGGATTACGGACCACGTTCTGCAAGAGGACTGTAACAGCGGCGAAGAACGGTTGCAGCAGGATCCTAGTACTTATTAACCGCCAAACGAACAAGCCATTGAGACTATCATTGCGTTTGAGACTTACCAAACATAAGCGTAACTCCCCTGTGGCGTTATTTGAATGAGACGGATCGCTTTCCGTGATTCCATCACACAAATGCTCTCCGAGGGAGGTAATATGCCAAAAGCCTCAGACCCTGGATCCACACTAAGCTGCTCTGTTGGTGGTAGATGGTGGTCGATCATGACTAGACAGTTGATATATGTAAAACGCAAGACAAGCACATGTATGAACTCAGTTGTGAAAGAAACCTGAAGCGAGTTCTCCTGATAGTCTTCAAAGTCCAGTGGCACACTGCTCCTCCAATATGATAATATGGAGAGCAGCTCCTGCGCTACGGCCGCTTTCTGTGCCTCTGACTGTCGAGATGCTTGGACAGAGTATAGTCTCTTATAGGTCTGTCCCTGAATGACCGCCAGCCCGATTCGAGCATTGAAGAAGTTGATGTCGCAGGGTATATCACCGCATATCTTCAGCTCATGGGTATGTCCCGTGGGTATCTCGACATCCATATCATCATCATCCTGGGCGTAAGGCTGCTGCATACGCAAGCTTATATCTTTGTCGAGAAAGTATGCGATCCAAAAGACGCGTTTCCGCTGTTCGACCTCAGTTTTGGAAAGACTGACATCCTGCGTTCTTCTATGTAGTCCCATGGTTTGAGACAGACGTACTGCAGCAGCTGTCAACACTGACGAGGACTGGGGGTTTGGAGTCCCTTGAAGAATAGTCGCCATGCCCACAAGAGCCTGAACAGCAGGCAAGCTGCGGTGCAGCATGTTGAGCTCCGATACTACAGCAAGGGCATTGCATAAGTACCCACACGACTGAGAGTTCTCCCAGGCCGTTTCCAAAGTGCGCATCGCACGGAATCGATGCGCAAGAGCGAGAACAACATTGACACAAGCCCACCAGCCGGCATTTTCAGGGCTTGAGTTTGCATACTGATGCTCGAATTGTCGCAGAAAGTCTTGCTCGTTAAAGAGCGGGAAGAAGCGATTGAAGCTCCTAAAAGCATCCCCAACTAGGTCCAGTGCGACGGATTTAGCCGGCAGTTCATGAAAGGACGGCACCGAGAACGGCCCAAGTACCAGACTTCTTGCTCCGGTCTGCTGCTGGTGGACAGGGGAGGGCAAAATTTCGTAGAAGTTCTCATGACTCCGAAACAAGGGTGAATGTGACGACGATAGGGATGCCAGAAAACCACTGCTTGAGGACTCGACGTGAAGGCCTGGTAGACTCTGATATGCCATTTCTTTGTGGGTTTCCCCGCCATCTGTTTGTAGACTCTCGCGTTCCTCAATAGCGAGGATCCCATACGGGGTATATGTCTTTTGTGAAGGCTCGCCTTCTCCAGGCGGTTTTTGTGCCGTTGCGTTCTGCAATAGCGCCTCCATCTTCTTTAGTCTTTCTTCAAGCTCCGAGATGTATTTGAAGCTGAACAAATGTCAATACCCAATACTAGTAGTTTAGGGGAGAGAAGACATTGCAATACATACCCCGCTGGTTTCCGAGGCCTCTTGTGCTTAGTCGAGATGGGCGTAAAGTGGCAGTCGGTGCCGTATTTGGTACATTGGCAACAACCTACCGTGGTGGGCTCGCATCGGATCTTCTTCTTACGACACGCATCGCATGCCTATCGCTACCTGTTATCATCGAGTACGCAGTGATTGGTATGGTTGGGATATTTGCCCTAATAACATCTGGTCTTGCCATCGCGACATTTGGTTGCTCGGCCATGGCCATGCCACTTTCGCAGAGAATCAGTATGGGCCCCTCCTTTCTTCCAGTCGAAATCGAATGTATTACGGTTAAGATGTAATCTGGTAAGTTGCTTATGCTTGAACGTTATCTGTCTCGTAATATCTTGGGCATCTGTCGTCGGTGTCCTCGTAGCAATGACGGCACGTGAAACAAAGGTTGATTATAAATCACGCCCCAGATTTAGCTCGACATGGATACAGGATACTACTAAAGTAAAATACAGGTGAAAAGTATGGAGACGACTTTCGTGAAAGTTATTAATGTTCTACACTAAGCAATTGCGATAAGTTACTGACTCGGAAATGTCCCTTTTTACCCTCTACTGATCAGCTTTCGTGAGGGCCAGTATATCATCGTGCAAAGAGCATATCGTATATTTGAACAGCCCTTAGGCGACCCAGGCGCCTGAGCGACAGAGTCTACAAGACATGAGATGCCGAAACACTTGATATTCCTGTCTACAAGTCCGACTAGCAAAGTGAAAGTCATCTTCAACTAACCGAGTTATCAAGGCAGTTTTTTTTTTGGGGACAGACAATTCTAAAACTTCTTGTATCCGACACCCTTAACAAATGTCTGCTGCCACGGCCCCTGAGAAGTTCCCTCAGCCAAGGCAGTGTAGAACTCTCCATGAGCGGGCCCATTGATCTTCCCATACGCGGGCGAGCCATCTAAATTCCTCTCATCGGCATAGTAAAACCTACATCAATCAGTATGCCTGTCTGACATGCTGTGCATAAACAAGAACTTACTTGAATCCTTTCTCCTTGTACGCCTCCGCCGCACATTGGATAATGTGCGCACTGGCAGATTTGCCAACACCCGAGTCCATGAGCGCCAAAATTGGTATGTCGTTGGTGCAATTTCCGGTGAAAATGAATGTCCGCGATGCAGATCCGGGCAGCTCCTCAAAGGCAGTTATAGCTTGCTGGGCGGCTACAAAGGCACTGGCGGTGTTGATAGCAAAGTCCCGGCTGAAATCCTTCAATGTCAGACCAAGGGGCGACTTGGCATCAGTGAAAGCTGAAGAACTAGCTATATAGGAGATTAGCTAAATATGCCCAAGTGAGGCTATAACAAGAGGGCATCTTACCATTATAAATAACAACATGAGGGAGGCCGAACTTTGCTTTGACCTTTGCAAAAACATTGGCCACAGACTCCGGGTCAGTGAAGTCACCGCGAATGTGCAGCTGGTCAGGAGTGCTGTCCTCTTCCTTCAAACTTCGTGCAGCAAGCGCGATCTTGTATCCTTTCGCAGCGAAGGCGCGGCTAACACTTTGGCCGACGTTGGCGCCTGCGCCGAGGATGAGAGCGATGGGAGAACCGGACGGCATTGTATAAGTTGTCGATTATACGGGGAAAAGTGATAGACTTTGTGGTGGTTTAGTAGAAGTTGAGTATCTTTCAGAGTACTATATAGTCTAAGTGAATACTACTTGGAGTAAATGAGTAGAAAACAGTAGCCCTCATATAAGTATTCAGAAGCGCGCCATTATGTGGTTTCTTGATGATTGACAATCATAAACCGGAGCGGACGATGCCCTCCAGCGCCCCACTAATGCCCCATCCGGTGTGGGTCTGGTCCGGGGCGGAGGCTGCGGAGCTTTCGAACGCTCCGGCGGTTAGTACGGTTTGCGCCAGATTTACTCGCTGCATAAGCCGCCCACAATATTTGCTCCCATAACGCTAGAGCGATGGAATTAAAAGGTTCGGAATGACATGGATGGCGAGTCTGTTGGAGCATGAGGACTCCGCAAACTTCTTGTTGCGACTTCGCCACAAGCTCCCATGGCAGCCACATTTGAGCGAGCACGGCTAAGTGAGTTGTTCGCAAATGCATGGCAGGCGCTGTGTCATGACTTCTAAGATTGAAACGTACATGCGTGTTCGTTTGCACTTCCAAGGTGGACGACCTTCTGTAATACTTACTCCATGTATAAGGTATTCATAAGCTCAGCAGCACTATTATATTAACACTTAAGATGCGCGATTGGGAAGCCTATTTCAGATGTTGCTCTTGATGTTGACCTAAGAAAACTCTTACCTTTGAGGAGTATTTAATTCTTATATTATTAGTAAGTGTATTAAGTTTATAGAGTAAGAAAGGAAAATTATAGTCACCAGCTGTGAGATACAGCAAGCTCAAAATTGCGGGACTCTGCTCAGGTACGGTAGTGCTCGGGTCTTTGTAGCCTTACGAAACAGTGGGATACTAAAAAGACTACGTACTAATAAATGCTGATATGCGACTATTACCAAATGGGATCGCCATTGGCGACCTGCCCAATTGTGCGGAGCGGATCCAACGATAGGCCCGGTGCTGTCTCTGGGTGCAAATGGTTACAACATCAAAGCTGACAAATGACATAAGCAAGACATGTCGCGAAATAGTAGAAAGACATAAAGAGGGAGATGAAGTTATGGGTTCTCTGAGTTATTGAGGTATCTGGTAATATAATCTTTTTGGGACTCGTAAGGTCTTTTGTCAACTGTTCTGTTCTCTACCTTACGTGCCAGTATAACGACTATCCAATGTCCTTGCGCAGGATGTCTCAGACCGAGGCAGAATTTCCAGTGAAAAGCGAGGCCGATGCACCATCGCAACCGTCGCCCCAACAAAAAGGTCAGCAAATCTTCCGATTCATAATGTCCACAAGAAGCATTAGCTAATAAAAAGTCAATTAGATCTCGAGTCTGATTCGCAGGCCGAGACAGTCGAGAATGTCTACCCAGCCGATGCGCTCTCACTCCCGCGACAGATCCTCTTCGTTGGAACTCTTTGCACAGCCATGTTCACCACACAGGTTGGTTCTGGCAACACGCTCGCCACTGTCGGTGTAATTGGAGAGTCCTTCGGTATCACGAACCCCGGCCAGCTCTCGTGGCTCATCGCTGGCTACAGTTTAACCGTTGGCACATTCATTCTCATCGGCGGCCGGTTGGGAGATGAGTTTGGCAGTAAGAAAGTTTTCGTTATCGGCATGAGCTGGTACTCGTTATGGTCTCTGGTGGCCGGCCTCTCAGTTTACTCTTCCCACGTTCTTTTCATCTTTGCCCGCATTTTTCAAGGTATGGGCCCTGCGCTGACGTTGCCCAACGGCCTCGCCATCTTGGGCCAGTCTTACGCTCCTGGACCACGTAAGAACATGTCCTTTGCGTGGTTTGGTGCTTCTGCTCCTTTTGGTGCGATTACGGGGTTTGTGTTTGGCGGTATCTTTGCTCTCGTTTGGTGGCCGTGGATCTACTGGAGTCAGGCAATCGCCCTTGCTGCCGTTGCTATCTTCGCGGCCTGGACGATCCCCCTGCCGCCTCAATCGAAGAATCACCGGTCAACTCGCGAGAGGCTAGCATCCTTAGACATCCCTGGCGGGCTGACTGGCGTCACTGCCTTGATATTGTTCAACTTTGCATGGAACCAAGCTGTTGTTGCCGGGTGGCAGCAGCCATACGTTTACGTGTGCCTGATATTGAGCTTCGTATTCGGTGCGGCATTCTTTTTCATCGAGGCTTACTGGGCTACATCGCCACTACTACCCCTTGCTGTTTTCAACTCTGATATTGCGTTTGTGTTTGCGTGCACAGCAACAGGGTGGGCTTGCTTTGGTATATGGGTCAGTAATACTCTTCATCCAGGCCACACTGAGCACCCAGGATCTTAGGCAAGCTAAACTGACCCTTCACGATAGGTGTTTTACATTGGACAAGTTGCGCTCAATGTCGGAGACACAACGCCTATCCAGCTTGCAGCTTGGTTCGTTCCTGTCATTCCTGTCGGTCTTACCTCAGCTCTGGCTGTTGGAAAGTTACTGGGTAGGATTCCCGCCTCATGGATCATGGTCATCGGGCAGGTCGCCTACCTCAGCGGATCCATTCTTGCAGCTTCTCGGCCTCCAGACTCCATCTACTGGACGCACTTCTTCTTCAGCGTTCTCATCATCACTGTCGGCATGGATACCTCTTTCCCTGCTGCTACAATCATCTTCTCGAACGCCGTGCCCCAGAATTACCAGGGTATGGGAGCGAGTATCGTCATGACCGTCGTCAACTATAGCATTTCCCTCGGTCTTGGGTTTGCCGGCACTATTGAAATGAACATCAACAATGGCGGGCACACTGCCTCTGATGTGCTCCTTGGCTACCGTGGCGCTCTGTGGTTTTCTGTTGGCCTGGCGGGACTTGGGCTGTTGCTCAGTCTCGTATTTGTGGCCAAGGGGAATTGGAAAAGGGATTAATTGATATAGTCAATCCTAAGCTCAAGTTCTATCTCACTCAATAATTGAATTCCTGTAATATAGTATATATGGAACTGTGTTAAGCAGCTTTGAGCTAGGTGTCTCTCGAGGCTGGACAGATCGAAAAGGGATGGATATCATAGCGGTCGCAGCAACACGCACATAATGTGCCACCCACCGGCTACCCGACCTAGTGGCTCACCTTGAGTCATAATTAAAAACGAGCGTTGTTTGTCAAAAGCGTGTCATATCAAGCAACCGTTGCCGGTTTTTTTTTTTTGGTGACTTTCTTATCCTGGGTCCGTGTTGTCGCATGCTGTCATGTCTGAGCGACACGCTGCATTATGGCATTATCCTCCTAAAACACGCCTGTTTCGATTGTAATGTTTCTCTTCCTCCTCTCTGATCACAAAGGAACAACAAGCTGCAGCTTGTCGACTCGCGGGGTCTGCCCAACGATAGGGATACTCTAGGGTATGAATCAGTTGATACTATCAACAAGCCCATGGATTGAACCCCTAGGCGTTTCTGCCCGCGCAGATGGGGCCTGCAAGGGCTGTTAATTGAGAAGGATTGGGTTCATTGACTGGCATCCATAGTTACAAATTGCCGCTGCCGTATCCCGCATAGTAAGCTGGGTGTTGGGTGCTTTAGAGGTTTTTAATCAGGCAGCAGTTTATCGCGAAATGCCATGCTCTAGATAGAGGTGCAGAGTTAGTAAAAACTGGCTTGAAATGCCATCTGGCACAGACCGGCTGTATGTTAGTTGAAGGCCCGGTCCGCCCGAATGACTGAAGAACCATTATGTATGTTAAACAATCTATGTAGATTAACAGCAGGTCCCTACCCTGCCGTTTCATCTTGACTTAAAATCCACGTACTGTGTCCTAAAGAATTCTCCATTCCAATCTGCTTCATTCTCATTCTCAATTGACAACTCATAGAGCCCCTGAAACACGTCAGCTATTCGGAAGACGGCTAGAATCTCCCAGGATAGGCTAGTAGTGGCCCCTTCTCCCACGTGGATACGACTTGGACAGGGCATGACTCGTCCCATGCGTAACTGGAACCCCACTTCCCCCTGTTACATTACCTTACTACGTAGTAAGTACTTGTTGGCACTTTAGAGAATAACTTATTGTATCAAGTGGCTGTTTGTGGGAGACATTCTCCAACAGGGCATGGGACAATGCTCGGAAAACACCTCATGTTGAGAGGTCCGTGATACTTTGTGGTACGTATCACAGAGCTTATATTCGTAGAGTCGTTGACGAGAGCGAGCAGTCTCGATACGAATGTCGGGGCCAGAAAGACACTAGAGAAATGTTCCACTGGCTAGCACTTGGCTTGTCGACACGCCTATTTTCTGCAAGACATGGCCATCAAGGCTGAGGCCGTGACACTCAGCCAGGCCAGGTTCGTATCACCATCAGAAAGGGAGCCCCGAAACTGCGAACCCCTTGTCCCTCCGTCGACTGTGACTGGGATTGAAAACTGCCAGGATGGTTGGTCCTACGATGTTGGAAGTCAAAAATGATGCCCCCGACCCTAGTCTGCGATCGGACATTCTCCCGCCCTCCACTCGTCGATGCTGGGTACCTCAGGAGCTGGGATAGGTTGCCATCATACAAACGGAAGGTAAGTAAGGTACCATCTATGGATGTGAGGGGCCTGAGGTAAGTACTAAGGTAAAATATTGTAGATAAGGTACTAGTAGGTAAGGTAGATAGATGTCTGTTTAGAGAGGGCGTGGTACGGATTGAAGATGCTGTGTTCGTTACATGCCCGTGTTTAAACGTGTGACGCCCCCTGACCCTTTTGGGATGCGAAACTTATTAGTGGCGGTTGGGTTTGTGCTATTGTTTGACAATCAAAAACCACTTTACCAACCAGAGACCTTGTCAAGATTCAAGAGTACCAAGTACTACTGTACCAGCTAGCTGTGAGTGTGTGACAGACGAGAAGAAAGATGCAGGAACCGGACATCTGTCTCGCGTCCTTTCCACGGAAATCCATTTGTTGGCGTTCGTCCCGGGAGCAAGCCATGGATCCAATTGATGGAGGGATGCCTCATCCCATCTTTTCATCTCATCTCCTATCTCCAGTGGACTAATAGTACATGTACATCTACTACAATACGAAAACACGGGATCCTACATATGGCGTCCGCCCCCTGGTTCACGAGGTCGACTAATAGCAAGAAGAATGCTCTGCGCCAAAGGACAAACGCCCGCCCGAGGCCATCGCGTCGTGTCTCGTCTTGTAGGGCATTCGCCTTCAGTAATAATTAACAAGCTTGTCTCGTCTCGTCTCGTCTCGCAACTAGCTACCTTATTAAAGTAGGCATCAACTCAAACGCCAGTCCAGTGTAAAGCCACTGATTGGTCTTTGTTATTGTTAGTGGCGGTTGCTATTCGCTCCGATTTCGACGCTTGATGGAAGGCTTGCTCGCCCCCCGGTTCTTCCATCCCCATCATCCACGGTCCATGGATCCCCAACCCAAGCCTCTAGACTAGGACTAAGGCAAGGTAGCGTCATCTCCAGCTCGGCCAACCTGCAAGCCAACCTTGCAAGCCTGCAAAGCCGTCGACTGATCCGAGTTAGCGATTGACGTTGCCGCTGAGTTGCGCTGGGTTTCGTTGCGTTTCGTTCGTTGCGCTCGCTTGTGCCTTTGCTTGTTGCGTTGCCTACTCCTGATTACTACTACCGAAGTAGGTAGGTAGTAGTATCTTCCCTTCTAAAGAGGTGCGACTCCTCGCCAGCCTGTTCATTTTCTTCTCTCTCCCCCTTGCCGAGAGTCCGCCTTCATTCCAACGCGTTGAGCGCACCAATTGCTCGTCGCGGCCGCGAGGCCTTCACCTCTGACCTGACCACTGTGTCCTATCGTCCAGCCGTCCTCTGTGTGCCGTCGCCTGTCATCTGCATGGCCGCGCCAACAACAGCAGCCCGCCGTTATCATGGGTTTCCTCAGCTTCTGGACCAGGCGGACGACGGGTGAGAAGTCATCGGGGCTAGGACTCAAGAGCCAGGCCTACGACTCGACCGTGGCTGCGGTGCCGCCAATCCGAGGTAATTCTCCCGTCCCTCTCCAAGACGATACCTATCTAGGACCTTAGAGAAAGAACGTTAGAGGACGGTACGTCCATTCGCAAGATGGGTGCTAATGTTTGCCGTGCGTATAGGCACCTATCCCGTCGCTGGCAACGGGCCCAATGTGCTTGATCAGCTGCAGCGCGCAGCGAGGAAACGTAGCCAAGCTCAGCTTTCCACCCAACAGCATCAAGACCCGCATCAAGACCCGCATCAACACCCGCATCAACACCCGCAGCAACTCCCGCATCAACTTCAACACCAACACCACCATCAGGATGTACCCTCAGTCACCGCGGCACCTGCCCCTCTGGTGCCTCGATTCCGCGGTGCCTACGACCAGCGGCCAAGCTCAGCGCCTAGCCAGAGCGTCAACCTCCATCCGCGGCCTAAGTCTGGCGGCCGAGGCTCCGTGTCTCGTGCATCACACAGTACCCGTACTGCGTGGCCGCTGATCCTTGATGGCAACCACGCGGCTCGATCCGACGACGACTATTCGTATACCTTCGACGACCTCCCGCCAGTCCCCGCAATCGCTGCCCATCACCGCCACGAAGAATCCTTCGACACCTTGCGCGGCTCTGTCTCCGGCTCCGTCGATGTCCTCGATGCCCAGGGCGAGCTGAAGCCCTCCAGCTTCCGATCCCGGCTCAAGGCCGCTGGCGCCCGCGAATATGGCGAGGATGTTGCAGAGCGCAATCTCGGCCAGAACGCTCTGGACGTGCGAAGTTCCGCCGTGCAATCCTTCTACGCCGCGTCGGGCGTCGAAGGGCACTCGATTCGGCATTCGATTCGACCCATCGGGAGCACCGTAGATATCCACGGAAACATATACTATCCAGACGATCTGGTCGAGGAGCTCGACGAAAGTGCTCCCCCACCAGTCATCTCTCGGGGAGAACTCTCGCGAGACGACTGGGCCAACCGCTTCCATGGCCGGGAGAGTAGAGCGCTTTCTTTAGTACGACCCAAGAGCTCCGGCCTCTCGGCCTGGAACCCGTTCCCTAGATCGAGAGAGACTGCCGAGCGGGAAGTACCTCGGCTGGAAGTACCTCGGTTTGCAAGTGTAGAGAGGCGTCCGGAGACGCATCATGGTGCCCGGAACTCCAGCCTCACCGAGACTTCGTTGGCAGATCGCAGGAGGTCCTTCAACGCATTTGCGTCTCCTCCTCCAGGCGTTCGATCCAAACCGCGACCTTTGAGTATACACCCGTCGTTGTCGAATTTTAGCAGTGAGCCCATGTCCCCGCCACCATTGCCGTCCGTCCCTCGAACTCGGCCGAAGACGAGCGGGGACAAGGCCTCGCGACAACGCACACCAACGCCTCGAGAGCACGGTGAAAGCCGCCCACGCACGCGCCACGGCCAAAAGGCCAAGACATCGACCGCGAAGTCCTCCTCGGGCTATGATGAACCGAGTCGAGGGAGGAAGCCAACCAAGGCACGGAGCTACGCGTCTTTGCCGCAAAGAGTGTCATCGCCAGAACCATTTACATACGGTGGTGATTTGGTCGAAACACGGGATGAGTCCTTTGTCTCCCCAGCTCCGTCACCACGTGAGTCGCCCTCAAATTCTTCACCGAGTTCTGTTCGACCAAGGCTGATTTTGTTACCAGATATTCAAAGTCGTTCGAGACGCAGGGAGCGACAGTCAGTAGTGAGACCCGAAACCCACGACGGCTACTATGGACACGCCGAGTCGCAAGACAGACCCGAAACCCATGATGGCTACTATGGACATGCTCGCGGGGATCATTCCCATCCCCTATCACGCCCTTCTAGCTCGCCCTCAGTTGATCCTCCGCCACCGCGGACCCGATCAATCGGCGGAGCTTCAATCCCTGGACGAAAACGACTCGAGGACATCACCGAGCACATCCCTATCAGAACATCATCTCTAGGCACCTGGGGGCTCGCGTTGACACCGACAACTATGTCATCTGGAACCTCGAGCAATCCGTTCCCTCGGCCACACAGCCAGCATACCGCCAATACTTCCGTTGACGAGACTTCCCCAGCAAAATCCGTGGAAAAGGCCCACGAGCGTCAAGGCAGCGTCGCGACGAGCGGTGGAAATCCGGAAAGCTTGGTTTACTTTACTGCCGCAGAAGAAGACGATTACCCTGCCGACATAAAGCGGCCGTCAAGGAGGGTCGTGATTCCTGTTCAACCTAGCTATAGCACGCGGCGGCGTTCGCATGTCGAGGAGGACTCGGTGCCTGAGTACTACGAGCCTGTTCTGGCTGATTATTCCGACACGGATTCGTTTACCGGAGATTCTCGGCAACCGTCCGCCGCAGACCACGGCGTAATGTTCGACGAGCTGATCTACGGAGACGTGGCGAAAGGCCTCCCGGGCCTATTTGATGCAATCTCCGGTACGAGCTCTTCGATCGCGCCCAGAACTTCAGTGAGCCTAGCGAAGCCGCTGGCGAGTAGTAGCAAATCAGTGGCTGGAAGCTCTCGACGACGGGAGAAACTAAGACACAGCCACAGCACACCATTCGCGCACTCCCATGCCGCCCTATCAGGCCATGGCTTCTCCTCTGACGACGAGGACAACAATTCGTTCTCCGACTCCGAGTTTGACATTATGCGTGGACGAGCATTCCGCGCACTGCCGGAGCTCTCGACCCAGAGCATGCCCGCAAGACTCGCCATATACGGCCTGGAAGAAGAGGACAAGGAAAAGGTAAATATGAGGACGGCGGCGCAACTAAGAAAAGACGCGAAGAGAAAGAATAGACGCAGGGCTTCCCACGCATATCACGGGAGGAGAAGGCTAGGACGCATCCGAGGAGACGATGACGAAGGTCACGCCGCAGATACAGAAGACTCGGGCAGCTTTTGATCAGGCTTCGCACTGCTCTGATGGGTGCTGGGTGTCACGACAGAAAATGGTTTAGCATGGCGTTTAAGGCTCTTGGGCATCTTGGGGTTTCACGCGGGCGCTGGAGTGCCCCGGCTGATGGATATATGATGAAGCTGTCACGATACATTTGCTTTCGACTGTATCCTGTGAGCGAGCTATAATGCAACGTCTTTCTGTCAATCGACGGAAATTTTTGACAGCCAAACCTGGCTGCCTTGTACTACTTTGATCGCCCTGGCCCTCAAGCATGATGACTTGGATCCTTGAAGAAGTTTCACAACTGATGATGTAGGAGCCACGTTTAATCAATCTTGTGACTCAAGAGTATCGAAGATCTAGCTAGCTAAGGCGGCAGGATATTGCTACGGTGACTTTGACTACTCAGCCTTCAGTAACTTTCTACTCGTAGGCAATTGTATTCTGATTAGCTGAAGCCCCGTCTCTTTACATTCAGCTCCCAAATTCCTCAAGAGACTGTTGTGGCAGCAAATTTTGTATACAAGTCCGCATCATCTCATCAAACCACTCTCATCTTGCTCTGCATCAGCAAAACCCGGCACCCGAGATGCGTAAGTCGTCATGCTCCCACCAGGGCTTCAGTGCTAATAAACCCGGTATCCCTTCATGGTTGCTCCAAAGCGGCAATGGACACTCCGGTCTCATCCGCGGCACCGATGCGGCTGGTAAAGTATCATTCGATATTAACTTTTGCTCGGGGAGAAGATCCAGAAAATCCAGAAAGTTAGTTCTAATGTTAAGAGATTGGAATTTCCGGGCCGATGGACATTTACCCTGTGGGATGTGGGATGCGAGTAGCCCGTGAAGTGTTGACGATGAGTCCATCGACGATGGCAATGGTCATTTATTTTCCACGTGATAGCTCGCCATCAAACAACTCTCATCAAGCAGGATTTGCCACTGAGCAAGGTATCACTCGCGTTGTAAAGTGATCAAATTCGGCCTCTCGTACATGAACAAGCACCATTTCATCAACTGCAATGACAGCGAGAGACTCGACGACTCTATCAAGAATTTCAATTTCGTCACGCAATGGATGGTCAATGACGAGAGCAAGTCGCATATTGTTGTAGTTTAATACGCGATCTACCTAAAGTTCGAAATTCATTCAAGGCAAAACCAAGAAGAGCATCAGATAAGAATAGTAACCACATAGGCGCATATCGCTGTCAACCAAACTACTCCGGCGGCGGGAAACTCCATCATCCCCTGTGATCCCCAGTCTTCATCGCTGGCCGGGCAGCTCACCACTGGATAGGCGACGGCACACGCACTATCGGTCATGGAAGCAGAGATGCTTGATACAGCGACGGTGTCTATCTTTACTGCACAGGGATCTGGCTTGGCAGATGTTTCTCCGAGAAGGGCGCATTTTGTCAGATCTATATCCCGGCGGCCGTCGGTATCCGCTTCCAAAGTTGCAGTGATGTTGAATGTGAAGCCCTCAGTATCGCCACAGGTGTCGGAATCCGTGGCAGCGACCAAGTCTGGCTGCTGAGCGCCTTTCTTGGTGGTGAAGGTGATACCATTGCCCATTTCAAAAAAGTTGAGTATGACGCTGCCAGACTGCTGCTCGGATTCAAATTTAGTGCAATTATAGGCGTCCAGGTGCCACACAAAGGACCAGACATCTTCTCTGTCAAACAGCTTATCAGACCACCAATACCAAAGGAAGGGATTGCTGGTACTGTTGGTGATATTGTTCTCGCCCAAATGCTCCAGGCCACCGTAAGATATATTTTCGTTGGTTTGGCTCCAAAGCTCCCACTCGAGGTCTACTTGGAGAGGGCTGGCGAGTAAAGGGTTCTGGACTGCAAAGACGATGGGCATCAGATGCACGGGCTCATAGGTGTCGTTTCGCGGGAAGATCAAGTCGACTTCCACAATCCCTGGAAAAGCGGCGTTGGCGGCGGCGGCGACGGCAATGCGGCTGCACCAAGCAGAAAGGCACCATAAAGATGCCCAAGGGTGAGATCTGAGCATGATGATTGATCGTTTGTATGAGGAAAGAAGAGGAAGAGGGCGTGATGGGAGAGTCAAAGAGCCGTGGAGAAGAGCGATGTTGGTGAACAGATAGTTTGGATGCGCGTGGTTGTGAAAGCCCGGGGTGGGAACACCTCTGAGTGCCATCCGGAGAAGCATGCCGTGCCAAGACTGTGTTGGTTGTAAGACCAATTAGGCCCGTAGATATGGTCTACTAACTTCCCAATTTGGACATCCAGCTTGCCGCTAGGCAGACTCGGGACCTGAAAACCACAATGTGTTGGTCGAAACAAACATAAGGTACCTAAGCAAGCAATTTAACAAAGGTTCCGCCACTTGAAGCTTTGACATGACATGAGGTAAAACATGCGACCTGTGCGGTGGAGAGAAAGAGGCTTGCATGGAAACCCCGCATGCAACAGTTCAACCAACAACCACCTTCCCCTCTATTCATTTTTTCCTTGGCACCCAGAGTTAATACTACGTTCTACAGTATGGTGTATTCGTACATCTGCCTCAGCTACCTAAGGTGTAGGTATTACCTACCTTACCTATAGTCTAGACTATAGTACCTCCAGCTACCTTAGTTTAGGTACCTTAGTATAGTAGTAGGTACCTTACCTTACGTACCTAACTGAGAACCAGAGATGAACAAGGCCCGGACACTCCCATCCCCGCTCCCGTCCCCCCCCCGGCGCCGCCAAGGCCACGCCGGAGCCTCCACAGGAGCCGGTAGCCGGAATCATCTTGCGTATCGGCACCTTCTTGAAGTAGCCCACTTGCGCGCCTCGAAGATGTAATTAGAGACACCCTCTCACCACTGGGAAAGGCAACGAGATCAGGCAGATCTACCTACCGACCATCGCAGAAATCTCCACGCAGAAAACACAGCAAAGAAAGGGGCTCGCTAGCTCCCACTACTGTATGGAAGCCTGGAAGGTCCCCCTTGGATTCCCTTGTCTGCGAGCTCGCAACAATCAACACCGATGGACGGCATCACCAAAGTCGCTTGAGCAACTGGGGATATCATCGAGCAGACTGATTCGGAGCAGAAAGGCACCCGGAGTGAAACTCTTCAAGGTCCGTCGACGAGATATTACTGTCATATCTTCCAGATGCTATCCGTGCGACAATAGACACCGGCCTAAGCCGCAATTTTTGGGCCCAGCTGGCTAGTAGGCCCCCTCAGACACCCCTCTTGCCCTCCAAGTGACAGCTTCCCTACAGCCGTTAGGTTGCCATCGTGGCTTTCCTACTAGAGTGGGTCACTGTTGCGGCTCAGCTTCAATTCTCATAATCTGCGCAGCATGTGAAAATCTCGCTCAATCTTATTTGGCGGAACTAGGTACCTCGGTAGCCAATGACTCTAAGGGAAAGTACAACGACCTTCCTACAAAAGTCTCGACAACCTGTCTGATGGCCGTCTTACCCGCCAACACTCGAGAACCCTGCTAGGTCGTTATGCAGGGTCCAGAGTCTGGTTTCTACTCCATCCTAAGCCACCGCGGGTAGAGCCGGTTAGGCCCTGCAAGTGAAGATCAAGCATACGCTTAAACCAACCAACACAACAGCAAAGGTACCATCTTTGGAAAGACGCGCAGAGCTACGGCAGGGAGGGCCTGGACAAAAAAGGGATCTTCGGGCACTTTCCTGCGACTAACTCTATCTACGGTTCTCGTCAACTGATCATATGGCGACTAGGCCTTCGGCGTAATCTTATATGGTGACGGTCAGTTTCAGTCAGGGATGTGTGTTCTACAACCAACATCATGAAGAGATCCGAGGCATCTCTTGCCGCGACAGGAGACTTCAGGAACGGGGTCTGAACCTGGAAGTGAGAAGAGAGAGAAATATCACCGTTGAATGGGGGGGGGGGGGGGATCATAATCGCAAAGGAGTTCAATACAAAAGGTGCCCGCTCGTCGGCGTTGCGGAAGGACCATATTCTATTGCATATCCGCTATCCTTTCTCTTCAAAGTCTATCCCGCCAAGGGAGTCGTCATTCTTTTATCCTTCAAGGTCTCCTCTGCCTTCAGAGAGTCTCAGCCCAAATGCCCTCCGCTTGGCTGACCAAATCCCTCGGGGTGATAACCGTCCTTTCACTCTTTTCCCCCATCGTCACCGCCGAACCTGGCATACGAAAAGCTGCCAGCCCAGACTATCAGGGCAGAGACGCCTGTCCCGTTCGCTGCAGCAATGCCGGTCCCTCTCCCACCAGTTGGTCCGTCTACCACAACTTTGACCAGTTTCAGTCTTGCCCGCAGACTCTGTTCTATCAATTCTCCATCTACGACCAAGTCGATGACCCAAACACCCTCCATCGTATTTACGCATGCACTTCTTATGGCCCCGACTTTGCAAATTTGCCGAAGTCTTCGACCAAGGCAGCTGCTATAGTTGACACCGTGGAAGCCAACTATGAGCTTGGCTGGTGGTCCGAGGGCGGCAAGGCCGATGTGGCAGGTATCAGTACCCTGTCCAAGCAAATGCGAGAATATCTATCCAACGGGCACGGTGCTGCTACCCAAGATGTTGTCTTGTTCGGTCAAGCTAGTCGAGCTGCAGTAGGCCTTTATATCGGAAAAGGTCTGCAGAACGAAGGCGTTGGCACATTTGCGTTGAAGGCTGTTGAAGATGCTCTCCAGAATCTTGATGCCAATGCAACCAGTCTAGCCATTCAACTCTGCAAGCCAGGGTACGGCGGCGATCACATCTTCGGGTTGATGGCTACCAGTAACGCGACCTTTGCTTCAGTGCAGAATGCGCTCCAGACTTGGTCCAACGGAACCTGTCTATCATTTGCCGAGTCTATGAATATCACTGGTCGAGCCATGTTCACCACTCCTCTCGCTGCTTCGGACACAAGCACCTTCGGCTCATCCTTGGGGTTGCGAGAATGGTCAGCAGAGCTCTCCACTCGGGATCACTGCCGCACCATCCAAGTAGGTTCGGGAGACAGCTGTGGCGCATTGGCAAAGAGATGCAAGATCACTGGCGCCGCCTTTACCAAGTATAACCCCCAAAAGAACTTCTGCGCAGCTCTCAAACCGCAGCAGCACGTCTGCTGTTCTTCCGGTACTCTCCCTGACTTTACCCCCAAGCCCAACAAGGACGGCTCTTGTGCGACTTATAGCGTCAAGGCCGGTGACAGCTGTTCGACCATTGCGGCCTCCCACAGTATCACTTCCAAAGCTCTGGGTAGCTTCAACCTGAAGACTTGGGCTTGGAATGGGTGTTCTAACATCTGGACCGGTAGCAAGATTTGTGTAAGCAAGGGAACGCCACCTATGCCAGCACCTGTGGCCAATGCTGTATGCGGTCCGCAGAAGCCGGGCACCAAAGCTCCCAAGGATATGTCTAACATTGCGAAACTCAATCCCTGTCCGTTGAATGCATGCTGTGATGTTTGGGGCAAGGTGAGTTTCATCCAATCCAGCTCTTCGCACCCGTCACTAACGAGAGAGATATTAGTGCGGCATCACCTCTGATTTCTGCACCAGCACAAGTACTGGTGCTCCTGGAACTGCCAAACCAGGCACAAATGGCTGCATCTCGAACTGCGGTACCAAGATCGTTCAAAGCAGCGCCCCGTCTACCTTCCGCAGTGTGGCCTACTTCGAAGGCTTCGGCCTCAGTCGAACTTGTCTCTTCCAAGACGCGCTGCAGATCGACGGCTCCAAGTATACGAACCTGCACTTCGCCTTCGGTACCATCAAAGCCGATTACTCCATCTCCACCGGCGACGCCTTCAATACCTATGAGTTCCAAAACTTTAGGCGTATCAGCGGCCCTAAGAAGATCCTATCCTTCGGCGGCTGGGACTTTTCAACGGGTCCGCACACGTACATGATTTTCCGCCAGGGCGTTACGCCTGCCCATCGCCTCAAGCTGGCCACTAATATTGCGAACTTCATCAAGAAGCATAAGCTCGATGGTGTTGACATTGACTGGGAGTATCCTTCGGTGAGTATTGGAAAGAAAACACGCAAACCCATTTTCAAGATCAATTCTAACCAAGTTTATCCACGTTGGCAGGCACCGGACATCCCTGGAATTCCCGCCGGTAGCAAAGATGAGGGTGCGAACTACCTCGCCTTTCTCGTCGTTCTGAAAAGCCTCCTTCCCGGCAAATCTGTCTCCATTGCGGCTCCCTCTTCATATTGGTATCTGAAAGGTTTCCCTATTAAGGAGATCAGTAAGGTTGTGGATTACATCGTATACATGACTTACGATCTCCATGGTCAGGTATGCATTCTCTCCTCTTTCTGAAAAAGCTGTGGGTATTCAGGACTAACCATTATCACATAGTGGGATTCATTGAACCAAAACTCTCAACTTGGGTGCCCGTCCGGAATGTGTCTTCGCAGTCAAGTCAACCTAACTGAGACGATGACTTCTCTCGCTATGGTGAGTTCCTCGACTCATCTTCATCATGTTTGTTCACTGTTTTCTTCACTTCAAAACTAACAGAAGCCTCAAGATTACCAAGGCAGGCGTTCCTTCGAATCGAGTGGTAGTTGGTGTTACCAGCTACGGTCGATCCTTTGCTATGGCCAAAGCCGGATGCCATACCCCCAACTGCCTCTTTACTGGTTCTCCCTCCAAGTCCAATGCCAAAAAGGGCATCTGCACAAACACTGCGGGCTACATCTCCAACGCCGAGATCAGCGCCATCATTAATACCCCCAGCCGCATCAACCAGAATTATCTCGATGCCACAAGCAACACCAACATTCTCGTCTACGACAACACCCAATGGGTCGCCTGGATGGGCCCCAAGACCAAAGCTTCACGCGCCACTCTGTACCGCTCGCTCAACATGGGCGGTACCTCGGACTGGGCCACTGACTTGGAGCGGTATAATGATGTGCCTAAGCAAGCCAAGTCTTGGGCTGACTTCAAACTCAACGTCAAAGCCGGGATGGACCCCTATCAGGTTGGGAAGCGACACGGCAATTGGACCAGCGTTACCTGCACTGACCAGGGTGTCGAGGATCTAAGGGATCTGACTCCTTCGCAGCGCTGGGGAATGCTAGACTGCAGTGATGCTTGGAATGACGCTGTCAACGTTTGGAAGACCGTCGACAAGCCAGCCAGACGAATATCCTTTTCCCAGTCCATATCAAATACTCTCCACGGACCCGAGGACTCGGAATGTGGAAATCTCAAAGCAGACACCAACTGTGCTAATACAGTTCAGTGTAATGACTTTGTCGGATCAGGCACAGGAGCAGCGGCGTACGAAGTCTGGAACTCGCTCATCCAGATACACGAGGTGCGTATATCCCCTTTGCTGTCGCTATCTTGCTTCATACAACGATTCTGATAGTAGTGCAGATGTACGCAAATTTCCACGAAGCACTATACAAAGCTGCCGGATCTATCATAGACAATGCTCTTGTGGACTTTGAGACCAAGTTCGCCCCGGTTCCACCGCCGCCTGACCACAGGTGGGTTCTGTTACTTGTCGATTTGATCACCTTGGGAACCGCTATGATAGCCGCACCATTCTTCCATTCCGGTCAGTGCGACTTCTTTGGTTTTTCTACATGCATGTAAGGTAGCTATAATAGCAATACTGACGAGGAATATCTTGCAAGTAATGTCTACACTGCCTTATTTCGCGGCAAATGATGCTGCGTTCAACACTCTCAGAGATTCTACTATGACTATGATCTCACAGAGCACAACTATTGCCAAAGATTTGATGGGTAGCACAACCGGGTAGGTGCTCCCTCAGAAGCGGCGTCTGCTTTCTTGAAAATTGTTTGAAGCCTTGCTGACCTCAGACGACAAATGTAGCAAAAAGTGGACCGAGGCCAAGCAGGATGAGTTCAGCACCTATATGGGCCAAACCATCAGCATCTGGGGCAACGTAACCGAAGAAGCAGTAAAAGGCCTTTTTAACGGCTTGCCCGATTCTATCGACCAGCTTACCACCCTCATTTCAGACGGCAAGCTCATAGCCGGTAAAGGGAATCTCGCACCGGATGATTCTGATGATACCACCGAAGCTGCACTGGAGGAGAGCATCTCCAAAGCATTCTTTGGCTACGCAATCCCTGTTATCTGGAGTCTTTCCGGCACTTACCCTTTCATCATTGACTCGGGCTATGACTGCGGCGTCGTGGATCCGCTTGGTGCATATCTTGACACAGCTACGATGCACAAGACGACGGGTTGCTACGGTGGAAAGCTATATTATCTGGCCAGCCCAAAGGGCGCGGCAAAGAAATGCCACAACACCTGCTCGCCCCATTGCGAAAATGTTTGCGTGGATAACACCTTCTCTGCGCCGCCAGGCATAGAGTGGTTAGACGGGACGACGTACGGGGGGATCACTATCCACGATCTTATTGCTGGGTGAGTTTCGTCCTCTGCTCCCAGATCTAGCCTAAGGGCCTAGTACCATTACTCCCATGCTAACAAATCCTGTTCAACCTGGCAGATCTGTTCGCACATACAACCAAAACGGCGGAACCAACGGCGGCGCCTCAGCTAGCCCAGGAAACGACGGCACTCTGACTGACCTCATGGACCAAGATGTTACGACTCCCGGATACATACGCATACCGGTCTGCAGCCCGGACTTGGCCTTTCGATCCTGGAACGGCCCCGGCAAGCCAGAAGACCAGGCGAACTACCCATGTGGCATCTCCCTGGGCAAGAGTGACTGCAGCGACACGACATTCTTGGACCAGACGAGCAAAGCTTCTCCGAGTATAACCGAT
Organism: Stylonectria norvegica; assembly: GCA_014621405.1. Taxonomy (NCBI): domain Eukaryota; kingdom Fungi; phylum Ascomycota; class Sordariomycetes; order Hypocreales; family Nectriaceae; genus Stylonectria; species Stylonectria norvegica. The sequence continues at coordinate 67,153 of JAANBC010000051.1, read as the reverse complement.
TGTCGTCACATTATCACCAATATCGAGGGCACCAGCGGCGAATGGGAGCTAGAAAGCGCCACCAACAACCAGCACGAGATTGTGAATTTCGGCTCCTGCAAGTTTGGAGTCCAGACGCATGCCGGAAAAGGCAACATTAACTACCATGTCGGCGCCCAGGATATTATCGACATCATCAACGACTCGATTAAGAAGTTTAGCGCGAATGGAAAGGTTGGTGCAACGGGACAGATGTCGTGTAGGGGAGACACCGCAACTGCCCAAGCTGTTACTTGGGGACTCTACTAGAGTACTAGTCAGGATCCATACCTCAGTACTTGGGGGCAGCTTGTTGCGCACTGTCAGTGGTACGTTTAAAGAGTCACGGGCTTATTCGCACTACTATGTCAGGGCTGGGAAGCTGGGTACTTTTATTCCCCCCCTTTTTGTCTTTCGCTTTTCTATTGTTCTCCTTTCTCTGGGCCAAAGACTTGAAAAGCTGGTTAGGTCCCATCTGACTTGAAGGTCATCACTCTTCGGTCTCAAACCTAGGAGATCATGTCATTTATCAAGGCTCCTCACATTCATTACTGTCACTTCATTTAACTCTTTTTTCAGAGCATTCTACTAATATAAGAAGGAAGGTTATTTAGCTAATTAGGTGTTATATAAAAATCAAAAAAAGGAAAAAAAAAACTCAAAGCGTGTAGTAGTGTAGATTATTAGATGAAATTAGCTCACGACCTGAATACACATATATTTCTACATCTTACAGTATAAGACAGGCTGAGTGAGGTACTTGTTAAAGCACGCAGAGAGAGAAGAGATGTTGAATTGTCTGAGAAAATAAATTAAAAGGGTATGTACAAGACAAAAGTGATCTCTGGAAAGGAGCTGGCTGAAACCTTAAGGTCTGGTGGATAATGGATAATCCTCCACCGAATCGTCTGTTATATGTCATCCTTGAGGGGATTTTGATCGCTACTCTTCAACCTCTTGCGAACTTTTTAAACGGGTCTCTTGTTCAGAAAACTTTTGGTCATGAAGACGTCCCTGTTGCTCAATTGATGCTCCTCTGGTGCTCAATGTCTCGCGTTGCCTTGAGCGTCCCGTAAGCTTTAGTGGAGTTAATCCTGGCGGATGCTCGCGGCAAGGTCCATTCATCGCAATATGGTCGACTCATCCCTCTTCCGCACCATCAAATCACTTGACACACTTGACAGCAAAACCCCAAGGCTTTTTGTTGGTGATCGCTGCGCAACAATGATTCCGACCACTCAGTAGGGGCAACGGGGCGCTTTCCAATGTGATATTGACGATGATGATATCACAAGCACGTTCCAGAACGAGCCGCCGGCGCCTATCAAACGCGAGGCGGATCAGGCCAGCAGCGTGATCCAAGACGGCTTCGTCAAAAATCGCGGCACGGTTGCCATGGTGCTTCCGGAGGGCACCACTCTGACCGTAAGTGTTGTCATCCTGGCCGAAGACCTGGTCATCTACCGTGGCAGCAAGTTTGAGTGTCCGGGCAAGAACGTCACGATCTTCGCCAGACATGAGATTATAGCTCCGCGCAACCAGTGCCAGCCAAGCTAGTTCCAAGGGGGACGACGGCTAGGCTTCCGAAGTTGGCATCGAGGCGGCGGTTGAGGGCAATGGAACAGCTAGCGTAGTTGGCGCCGATGCGGCATCTGGCGGTACTGTCCATTTCTGCGCTCGTCTACTTACGCTCCTTACTGAGTAGGAAGAGGATAAAGTCAAGTGTACTGGCTGTCGAGGGGTGGCAAAGGCGGTCGAGGACGACAGGGAGTTTTCGTAAAATCTCATCCCACGAGGGAGATGTCATAGCATGAGCCCTCCAGAGTTTCTCCAGACGTCTGTTCAGCGCCTACTCTTCGAACAAGCCATGCTTCTCGGCAACTTCTTCAGGGTCAATTCCATCAGGGTAAGTCGGCGCAGAGGCTTTGGTTCGAGCTCAATTTCCAATGGCTGGCGAAACTAAACAATACCATTCAGAGGTTCGAGAAGTCACTTGAGCTGGCTGATAGACCATCAGAGGACGAGGCAACGTGGATCGATCACGCTGTTTACATTTGCTGTGTTCAAGCAACTCCCCACTATCACTGGCGGCGAATGGCGACAGTATTATACAACCTTCGCCTGGGAGGCTGTATCTTCGCGCACGAGCTTTTTCGATCCCGATCGAAAGCCTCTCTTTAACGTTGTCGCTCTTCCATCCGGCGCAAACCTCGAGCTTGCACGGTTGTAGATGGTAAACAGTGCCACTTTCCGTTCTGCAGCCCCGTTTGAGTTGGGTTCTCGTGAGGAAGACAGCTTCTTCACAGCCAATCTCATCGACGAGGCCAAGCTCATGCCTAAAGGAGCAACTGATCGTCGAAAGTCACGCGAGCTTACTTCCTTTCCTCCACAGGGGGCTACTTGTGAGGCCCTGCACCGACACATACCATTGGCCAGCTCAATGAGACACTGGGAAAGAAAGCTGCGTCGACGGCGAGGGAGGTGGCTGCGGTGTTGTGGCGAAGCGAAGAAGACGTTCATATCGCCGGATCGACGATCAAATCTCAGTATCGTTCCTTCATCGCAAGTGCCTTGGATGTAGTTTCGGCTCGCCGAGTCAGCCCCGAGACTCAGAATGTTTGGCCTTCTCTAGCCGATTGACTGGAATCACAATTTACGCCAAGAAGAACTCCAGAAAGAACTCCATGCTTGAGGCTTAGGAGATCGTTGGGCCTATGTTCAAGTCTATTCCCTCCATCAGGGTCGTCCACTGTGGCGCATCCCATTCTGGCGCCGCGTTGAAGAACTCGGACCAAAGCTGGTCCCAGTTTTGCTCCCCAGTATTTGTCAAGACGTTTTCGCTTGTTGCAGTAGTATCCTGAATGAAGCCCATGTTTTCGACGATCGAAGACGGGAGTGGAAATGATAGGTCATCTCCCCCTATTTGCGAGTTTCCGGATGGTTGTGGAGGTAGCTGGTTCACGGGCGCCATCTCGTCGGCGTTCGAGTAAGAATAGTCCGGCATATCTGAGAAGCCTGCGCCGTGTGCGGGCAATATAATTGGACTCTGTTTCTGGATCATGGACATCAGCGTTTGCACGCCTCGTCTTATTGCCTCTTTTGCTGTGGCAGATACTTGCTGTGACTTCTCTAGCATGCGACAAGCATCCAACACTTCGCCCTTTCTGTCGTTGGCATATGGCGCGTTGGGATCGAGAGACACGTCCGTGGCAAGTGTAATGGCAGCGAGAAACACATGCTGCATCACAGTCCAAAAATGAGAAGGCTTCAGCCCAGCGTATTCGCCAATATCGTCCATGGAGCGACGAAGATCTAGGACCGTCTGTGCTGCTCTAATACACGTCATGCGAGAAAATGAGAACTTGGGATTCGTTGACCCAGCCACGTGAAAAGGCCGGTGAAGCCGGCAAATGCGTGTGTTGATGGCGAAATGCAGTATAGTTCGTTGCCAAGGGATGTAGGGACGCTCTTTGCAGACTCCTCGGCTCTGTTGGATGCTGACAGGATCGACTTGGAAGAAGATTGGCAAGCCCTTTATAAAAGCCTGGAACTTTGCGTTCAATGACAGAACCATGTCGTAGTCTAGTTCCTGAGGATCAAGCAGGATTGAGGGGATAGTATCAACAACCTCGCGGCAAAGCTCAGCGAGTCGCACTCGGTGGATGAAAGCCGACATTGATGTCGGAACGGATATTGGGAAGTCATGTGGTTCCACCGAAGGCGTCATAAGCTCATCGTCCACGTTTCGCGGATAGTTGACCTTCATGTGCCTGGGCTGGAAGAGATATGTCCCTTCCTGAGGGCCACCGGTAAAAGCCAAAAGCCTACAAAGTCAGATGATATGGTAGTGGCATCAGAATTGAGACACATACCAATCTGAGGATACCATGTGCCACCAGATACGCCGCTGTACTTCCACTTCGATCTCATTTGAGCCGTGAATCCGTCTCTGTTCCCGGGCTTTGGCAGTGTCGATCCGATGGATTTGCATGGTTCGCGCCATGACTAACGCCCGAGTCTGTAGCACGTAAACTTTATCGGTAAAGCCATCCGCGTTCATGAGGAGATGTATTAGGGAGATGGTGCCTCCTAAAGCGAGCGTCGAGGGCGGCAGAGGCGGAGCCGGTGGCTCTACAAATGACAAAGCTAGGTGAGCGTACGTCTCGAACGCGAGTTTTGACTCAGCGTGCGTAGCGTTCAACGTCTGTAGGAGCTGAGGTGTAGAGACAAGAGTCGCGCCAGCGAAGATGCAGAATATCAGGAATAAAGTCGTGGGATCAGGCTCTTCGCCTGCTAGCACTGCCTGGTAAGTTTGGTCGAGTAGAGTTCTTGTGGATGGGATGTGAAGTGCCCCAAAGGTTAACTGGACACTGTGTGTGAAGTGTTTGAATAGTTCTACGGCCTGCGCTTTTGTAGGAAGATGCCGGGAGAGGGATCTGACGTCTACAGAACTCTTCATGTGTTCGTCTCGTGTGCTTGAAGTAATTGAGAGGGGCGTGGGAAATGGTATCATTTGTCCTTTTTGAGCCTGATCTCGAGTTAGACTGAGAGCGCCGCGTCACGTCACCGGGCAGAGGAGCATACCAGTTCGTGTATTGTGTCTGTTTGAGCTGCGGGGTCATCTGACAACTTTGATAAGTTTCTGGGTTGGCCTGCCCGAGATCAGAATTGTTAGCCATCTTACATATCAGTGTGATGGATCGCTTCCATGTTCCTTTGCCTGCGTCTGAGGGACCGCATAGAGAGCACAACCGATTTCACAATCTGGATTCTTATCATATTTACCTCTCAGAAGATTCTCGTGAGTGAAGTCCTCCGCCAGTTTTGACCGTGTGACATATAACGCAGGTAGTTCGTTGCTTGGTGAAGTCGTTGGGGACGCGTGGGCATCTTGATTGAAGACAGCAGCTTCCAGCTTGCGGATACGAGCCAACATTTCCTGTGCGCCATCACTAACGAGATGGAATTAGATACGGAGGCAAATACGCAGGATATGTTCAAAACGCCAAATTAAGGTGACTTACAATGAAAACGACTTGGGAAGTTCCGCCTTGTGGCCCGAGTCTAACGGCTCTTCCAAATTCGCTGGTGGTGGACTTGATGACTCCCGCATTTCAGGACTCCCGTCTTCCAAATATTAGCCATGGATCTCAACAGACTAAAGCTCGCTTCAATACCGTTTCTTCCAGCATACACACACGCCTTCTCCCTCACTGTGCAGTTGGAGCACGGCTGGGCGCGGTCGCATCGCAGCTTTTTGGCGCGGCATAGCTGACACGAGATTGGCGGGCGTTTCCAACGCTGGATCATCCGCAAAGGGACACCTTCGTTATTCCGCTTCATGGCATCAATAGTTGTAGGCTTCGTATGTTGAAGAAATGAGAAGTCAGCGCAAGGGAGGAGATGCGACATATCCTGAGCCTTGAACGGATGCCCGGAAGGATTATCTCAAATAGGCTTAGTGCTCCGCGGAGCTGACATCTGTACCAGGCGATGTTGACCGCGGACTTGTTAGATCGCTATAAGGCTTAAGTGCTGTTCACACATGAGACTATTATTAACATCCTCTTATGCTGTTATTTGTTACAGAAAGTCCTCTGCCGGTGAACTAACGGAACGGCTCTAATGCGTTCTCCAACCAAGATGTATACTTGCAACCTGGTAGGCCGGTAGTATCACGAGATGCATCCAGCAAGGACATGTTCTCCGCATTTGGTTGTTTCTCAAGAGTCAAGACAGTGACTGTCTAAGCATAGGACAACCACTCTAACTTTTGAATGCAAAATATCACCCATTCTAAGTTGCTATATGGGTACTTGAGAATATTCTGGGCTATATTGATGCCAAGGGATGGCATTACCACGACAACCGCCGTTACCTAGAAGCAGTCTTCTGGTAAATATTCTACGCGGAAGTTCAGGCCTCCCCCGAAGCCAATGAGCAGCTCACTCGAACTGCAAGAATGGCGGGCTTATTTTGTCGGTATGGTACCATCATGGAAGGGAACGTGATGAAGGGTGTAGTGGACCAGTCCAACACTTCTTCCCTCGTATCTCGATGCATTCTGCACGGTTGATAGCGACGGGTGGGCGCCCAGAACATAAGCTGACGTCTGTTACTGAACTACTTAGACTAGATTAGAGCTCGGTTTATTCGAAGCTGGCTTTAAAGAAGAGAATTAGCATCTGAGTGGAAGAAAACACCGCATATGTAACCATGATGATGGAACGTTTAAGACTGATAACACATTGAGGTATTATATTTAAACTTTTTCCTAGCACAAACCATTACACAATGCCAATGAAAATCATAGATTTAGTACACAATATTTGTAATATTCCGGGGACATAGAGGTTAACTACTGCAAAAGGCGACAGTGGTTGCTAGCAGCTATTCCTGTGGTCTCTTTCACTCGCTTCGGTAAGTAATTCCGTAGGCTGCAAGGGTAGGTTTGGCCATTTTAGGGGGTTTTAACAACGAGGCGCCTGGTGACTTCGCAGTTTGATGAAATATTTGAGCGGTCCCCTTGAAGCACACCATTGATGAGCGCACTAAAGTCCTTATCAACCTTGGCAAGGCCTGACATCTTGTAGTCTACGTCTTTGTACTCTCTAGCCGTTTACTCCTCTGCCATTCGTACCAGAGCGCTTGTCGGAGCTAAGGAGCTGGGGTGCATTGTCATAAAGAACGAGGTTACGGTAATTGTTATCTCTTTTCTCCACAACTGGAGCGCAATAGATGAACTTGTCAACGGCAACAGAGTTTCATGAGAGCCTGGTAGATGGTAGACTCACGAAGTTTAGCCAGTGTTATCGGTGTCATCAAGGTCGTTTCATTCGCCAGAATCGGCAAAGTCTGCGTCGTCCCCTATCGGACCATCACATTCAGGAGAGTCAAACAGCATATATTCATCTATAACTTGAAATAGTTTCCTGCAACCTTGCGTTGGAATCGTCTAGACCTAATAGCCACAGTCCTTGACCTCGCTTTGTAGTTGTCCATCGGACAGATTCAAGTGCGGTCGTCACATGTAGCAGCACGGCTGTTGTTGGTAACATTTGCATACCTAAGAAGATAGGGGTTCGGCAATGATTTCCGGCTACTAGGTCCAGATCGCACATTGCGAGTTTCACTTTCGTGTTTGCGGGTTTTAGTTCAAATCCGAGGAGGGAGCTATATGTGATTACAAGAAGCATGAGATGGGGCCTAAGACAAACCGTTGCGGAAAGTGGTTATTTTTCTCCCTCCACCAGTGTACCTGAGGAAACAATTAAGATCAGCGACGCCGCCACCACACTCATGATTAAGGCCAGCAAGACGACCTTCAGTTACAAAAGACATATACGGTGAGCTGATGCACTACTTCCGTGGGTTTTGCCAGCGAATGAAGTCCAGTAAAGCATGAAGTCAAGGTGATTGTGAAGTTAACTCAGGTGCGTCAACGCCAGTGATGCCACACTCCCAGATGTAGCCAAGATCAAGCCCAACAGCAGTCCGGCCATCGACATGAACATTAGCAAGGATTCTTTCAGGCTAGACAAGACGACCCAATAGGGAGATAATGTGTGCGAGGGAGTGAGAAACGCTAAGGTTAACTTCAAGGACGTGATACTGAAGTTGCCCAGCTGGAGTTTGATCGCTGCCGAGACTATTCTTGCACCGGTTATGACCATGTGCAATGTCAAGTCTTTGCACATTCCGTATGTTTTGATTCTAGTAAGAGATATGGTAGACAGTATGACGGCCTGATCTAACGTTATGAATAAATACAAAGGGGTTACAAACGCGAGACAAACGTTGAATACAAATCAATGAATTGATGATGTGAACACCAAACAAACACCGTGCACCATCAACTAGCCGTTCACATGCTGACCCTCCTCAACTTCGCCCTCGTAACAGCCGGTGTAACCGTAACAGCGTCTCCATCTTCAACGTCAAAGACAAAAAGAGAAAAGCCCACGCCACCATACGTGCCTGCATCGACGGTTAACCAATCCATGTTCTTAGCATACTGGGCCAGGAAAGGTCCGAAACTGCGTGTTCTGGCCGTCGATACCGGAATAGTAGTCAGCCTAAAAGCTAGCTGGCCGGATCCAGACTCTGTGATGGATGGCAGCAGGCGTAAGGGCGCTTTTCCAATAAACTTCGGGGCAACGAGAAGCATATCTGTGCCGTTGCTGATCCAGGATGACACTGCGAGATCTGGCGTACCGCTCGAGGTATTATTCAGAAACAGAATGAGGGACGAGTTCAGCCCGTCGATCGTCGAAGTGTACGTCCCAGCAAACTTATTCGCCGTTTCTAAAGCAGCTTGGGCTTCTAGAGCAGGAAGGATTGACTCGGTCATAAGGTCTGCAATCAGGGCGGCGGCATCAGTACGCATCGTTGATGTGCCAGCCGTGAGGATGGTGAAACCCACACCGTAGTCGGGCAAAAGAATCAGGAAGCTGCTAAATAGCCCGGAGTCGCCTGACTTCGTGTACAGGTCCGTAACAACGCCCGACTTTGGGTGTGTATACCTAGCGATTTCCCAGGGCCTGCGCACCGAGTGTTCAAGGCTCGCCGTGTGGGAAACTGGCTTCATCCACTTCCTCGTTTGATCGTCGGAAAGAAGAGTTGAGTTGAGGATGCCGATGCCGAACTTTGCGAGGTCTTTGATTGTGGAGAAGATGCCCCCTGAGGATATGGAGATGCCCCAGTCGCCCTTGAAGCCTGCGGTACTCAAGTCCCCAGGGATGACAGAACGTAACAGATTCTTTCCGCTGGGCACTATCGTGCTGGAGGAGTTCATGCCTAGGGGCTCGAAGATGCTACTGTGGTAGACTTCCTCGAGTGACTTGCCGGTGATGTTTGCTAAGGCAATGCCAAAGAGCATGAAACCATTGTTGGAGTATGCTGGACTGGCCCAGGGCAAGAAAGTCGGCGCGTGAGAGCTCTCGCCTTGTGCATATCCATCTGCGTCACACATATGATCGCCTGATAAGGCACACAGAGGAACAATCGTCGGGTCGCTAATGTTCAACGCTGGGAGGCCCATCAAAACAGGGTCGTTTTCTTTTTCAGCCGTCCCAGCAGCTTGCTCAAGTAACCATATACTGAGGGTGTCTGCGTCAAAGGGAATGCCACCGCGAGGAACACCAGCAATTTGGGCCCCGAGTGCAGCGAGAGTGACCTTGTTCCACTGAATAGTTGTTGCAGGATCATCTTTGCCCGAGTTCTTGCGAGCATAGTCGGCCAACGCAGGGATGAAATCAGTGATGGGGCGATCCCATTCTTTGTTGTCGAACTCGAGCAATCCTGCAAAAACGGAGAATAGTTTTGTGAGGCTCGCAATGCGGTATATGCTGTCTGCGTCTACTGAGTGGGTGCCACTGGTAGCATTTGCAATTTCAGCAGATGTATAGTGAAATTGCATGGCTTCAGACGTCTTGGGGTCGTGAATGGAGAAGATGTCGAGGGAAAAGGTGATATTTGCCAAGCCTAACTCTGAAATGAGATCCGAGTTTCCATCTCCATGTTTAGTGCCATTCATGGACTCCTCCAGAGTTGATACGAAGTTGTCCCAGCGGGCGGCGACAAGGCTTTTGTCACTGCTAAGGTCCGTTGGAGCCGGAAATCGCGGTCCAAGAAAATTTGCGAGGATGCCTGGGATGCATAATGAGAGAACAACGAGTTTGGGTTGTCGTAGATACATATTCGTGACGGAAGAAGCGGACTTGTTGGATGCTGTTTGATTCTTTCCTCGGGTAGGTCAACGCGATATTTATATCACAAAGACCAACACGAAAAGATAAACTTCTACATCAACAACATGACGTATTCAACACAGCCTTGTCAGGCTGTGTCATGTTCCATGACGGTTTCTCGAGTATTCTCAACCTGATGTCGCTCCATGGAGCGCTCCGACGAGCTCCGCCATCTTACCTCCAGGATCCAGGGTACGAACTAAGTGCTTACTGGCAACTTTAGTATAGACCAGCAAGCGGCTTTGCTGGCCTGATAAATTCTTCCACGCCTGCGGCTAGCCAACGATCTTACATGAATGGCTATTCCAGATCGGGTGGCATGTCCCGCTTGTCGATCATCGCCAGGGTCTAGGGCCGACGCTTACAGCCGCAAGGCCGATACAGGCCAAGCAATCTGAGATTAACATGCCTACATAGTGCCAACAGAAGATAATGTTTAATGAAATTGGCAGATCGCGATCGTCGTAGGAGTCCTAAGTCGATGATCCAAAGTACCGATGCCTGTAAATAGCGGATTTCTGATAGACCACGAAGACAAATTGCGCTGTGACAAATGAGGAAAAGGAAGTGACGGCGGTGTCGGCTCCGGGTGGGGCCGCGCTGTGGAGCCCGCGCCGGCGGACCGCATTCCCGTGGGCAGTATCGATCACAAAGACGGGGTCAACAAAACGTGCATTGAACATATATCAAAACCCCTGATTGTGAGTCATGGTGGGCATTTCTATTCTACACAGTCTGATCTAGAAGAATGTATATTAAGAATAAGCACTCATGAGTTCTTTATCCTGGTTACATACAATCTGAGCATAGCCTTACATGCAAAGCTATGGGCGCTTGATAACTTGCTATTAGTGTGTCGTTTGCCTCGCACCTATTTGGGCTTCGAAATGCCACCAGAGCTTTGGTATTGAGCACTGAGGTATGTTGCTTCGGCTAAGCACTTTCCTTGCGACCTGCCTATGTATGGTCGAGCTGATATTTCGAAAACATCTTCAGAGATAAACCGCGCCAACAAAAGTGCGCAGCCTGCGCCGTCTCGGAGAACAGCTCTCTATTTATGGACGTGAAACTCCTCGAGTAGTAGCCAGTAGTAGAGCTGGTGGTTCTTCATAATTTCTATTCATAAAAGGCTTCTACTACCAAGCCGTACACTATCTCATGTTGGCAAAGTCTGTTCCATCATACCCTCTGTTCACCACAGCGGCCTCCGCACGTTGTTGCAGTTCATATAGGTCAGTACCCTCCCAAGAAATATTCACAGTCTCATGTACAAGTATCAGACCAGCCCTCTGTCTAGGCTTGGAAACACCATCTGTACTACCATGACCACCTTGAGACTCCGCGCCCTCATCCAAGTGAAACTCAGGGCTGCGAACGAGGACGAATTCTTCGTTTTGTTTATGGCTTCTGTACTTGGCTCTGCCGAGAAATCCCAAGAATCATAGTCCTGCGAACAAAAGGAGGGACCAGGAGACCACGGGGACTACATACCACCCATTCTTTGACTGCTGGGTGACGTGACTCGATGGCTTGACCCATGCGGTGATGACAGGATAGGCATTTCCAAGCAAGAAAACGACTGCTGACATGATACTCAGCCATGGGTAAACCGTGTGTCTTGACATTTCTTCCCAGGACTTTGTGATGGCGTGCTGATTGTGCAGACCTGGATGGAACGGGGTCACGACGGACTTTGTTTCCGGTGGGCCCCGAAATCGTAAGATCAAAATTCCCAGTGCCAAGAAGAAGCCGAACCAAGCTGTTGGGAGATACGCGATGATGCCGGAGAGAATGTTGTAGGCATCCTTCGACGAGGCGTAATAGGTAGCCATGATAAGCACCAGGCAGCTGAAGAAATGCAAAACCAAAGCACCAACCGGAGTCTTCTCCCTATGCTGCTCTGGGGAGAAGTACGGTATCTTACATCCCCTGTCTTCGAGCCACTGAAGAAGTCTGCCAAGGCTGACGTCGGTGTTTTGGGCGAAGAACTTGGGAAAGGGGAGAAAGCCTTGTTTCGCGATTTCTTGCTTCAGGCGCGCTGCGGTGTAAGTCATGACGACGATGTTACCGAATGAGGAGATTGCGAGGAATGAGTTGAAAACCATCGTTCCGGTGCGTTCGTTGCCGAGCGCGCCAAAGGGTTTATCAAAGAATTGCTCTGCGACGCTGCTTGTTGCCATAAGGTCTGCAGCGACAACAACCATCTGAATTGAATTTGTAAATGGACTAGTCCCTGCATTTTCGTTGATGAAGTACTTACATAGCATATGTTGACTACCATATAGAGAAGCGAAACGGTGCCCACGCCCAGAAAAGAGGCGATGGGAAAGGTCTTCCGGGGGCGCTTAATTTCGCCGAGGACCTGTTCCGTGTAAGTATCGAATTGTAAAATCGAAATAAATCTCCTCATTGTCTTACATAGTTTGGCTGGTCCAAACCAGAGAAGGCAAAAACTACCACAAGTTAGGCACCGCAGCCCGAAATCTAGTCCTCCCACTTACTGATGGACAAAAACGCCGTAGCATATCCGTTCGCCCCTTTCGAGTCCCCGTCAGACGATTTGAAAGCGTTCGCCGTATTCGTGTTATTTCCAATCACATCTGGGACCTTTGTGCTGTCTCGATGATATATACCCCCTGCGGCAACTGCGCAGGCTGTGCCAACAATGACCAGCATCATCCCCACCTTGATCAAGGCAAGGAGGTTATTGAGTAAGATACCGCCCCGGCGTGAGAATGCATGGATGAAACAGGCAAACGTCACTATGGCGATGGCTATGCCGCGGATGGTTCCAGGGGAGAAATCTTCCTCTGGCCTCGCTGCCTTCAAAAGGCTCAAGGCGCAGTTGATCGAGTTTCCAGCCATGTTTCCGATGCAGACAAAGGTGATACCAAACAAACAACCCATTAGCACCACTGTATTTTCGCTATACCGTGGCCTTGGGTAAACGTATTGCAACTTTGGCGATGAGTTAGGCCTAATGTGGTAGTTGAGTCGTCAGCGAACTCACATAATGCAAATCACCACCACTTCGTGGAACACTCTGCTCTACGCCATCAATGACATAGCGCGGAACATTCAGTCCATATTCCATGCAAACATGTGCTCCTGATAGCGCGTACAGAATCCCAATGGACCAAAATATGAGCGAAATACCGGTACCCCCTGTCCCGTCCATGACAGTCTGGGGACTGTTGAAGATACCAGTTCCTGTGCAATTGAGTCAGCAATGATGGAAGGTCCGAGTTCAGCTATGTCGAAGGGCAGTTCCGGTGAAAGTTTATGGATTCAATAGTATAACGAAATACATGTAAGTAGCGCGGCAGTGCAAGACCACTTACCAATGGTACGGTTAATTGTAAGACAGGCCACATCAAGATAGTTGAGACGGAAATGCTCTCTTGGTGCCGTTGTGACAATCTTATTTGGATCATGAGTGTCCGCTATCATTTCATCGAGGAGCGTCGGTCTCGCAAGCTGTGGAGGAGCAGGCTCCGGCGGAACAGCCTCCATTGGATCGGGCTGTGGCTGCTCATTTCGCTGCTCGACCCTCGCAAAGCTGTTCGACATGTCTGCTGCTACTTCAAATTGGATCCGAGAGAGGCAGTGCAGATAGGGATATGAGTTACCATGGGACGTGACAAGATGTCCTCAAAGTTTGTGAAGATAACGGCGCGCGAGACTCCTAAGAAGGTAACCGGCCATCGAGGCTCATGAATTAAATAGTGAAGCGACTGGCTCGTGATATCAGCCTCAAACCCACAAGGCAAACGCGGCACTGTAAGCAATTGTAAATTGGGCGCGTCGAGATGTGATATGGCGTTCAGCCTCCAAACGCTACAGCCTATAGGAGTGAGTGGAAGAGATGAACCCATGTGCCGTTCCCAGAGTCGGCTGTAGCCTGCTTCGATAGCTCGACGATACTCAGCCGCAGCAATTGCGTGAGATAGGGAGCCTCGAACAGGTGACCCAGATGAGGCTGCCGCTCGAGCCGTTCCCCAGCCCTTTCTCCAGGTTGGGCGGCCTCGCTCTTCTCTTTCGATAACTTGGAGGATTTTCCTCTTTTTCTAGGTTCGGACACTGACTATCAAACTCCACCGGTGCCATGTCAGTGCCACAGATTGGAGATATCATCAAACTTGGAGAGTTGGCATGGCAGCTCTACAACTACGGATGTTCGCCGGAGCTGAGAGCAAGTAAGTCCTGTCTATATGCTCTAGCCGCATAGTAGCTCTTGTCGTCTTGTTGGAAGTTATCATGCCACAAACATCCTTGGCCTGGCCTATGCGCCTGCAAGGCATTATGCAAACTTGAGAATAGCTTGACTGACCATGATCCTGGGCAGGCGATTCGTACGCAGCTTTCTGGGCCGAGTTCAAAGACCTCGCCGAAAATCTCAACAAGCTTACCGAAGTTTTTTCATAGAGCCCAAAGGCTCCTCAATGAGCGTCGAGCCTCCACCGCCGGCCAGCCGAGATGGCATCTGGGCTCGCTATTCGAAATCATTGGTGATTACCGAGCGACACTAACACAATGCCACAAACTTCTCAAGGAAAACGATAGATACTGCAAAACCACGGGTGTGTTGAAGAACATCACTTGGAATGTTATGGTTCAGGATAGTGTCGACCGGCTTCGTAGCCAGATACTACTGCACAACTCTAGGATTCAGCATGCACTTAAGCCATTCGAAATGTAAGTAAAAGACCCCTATCAGTTGACCTTATTGTAGTACTCAGACACTTCTGTAGCGATCTCCTCACGCGGATCTATCAAGACACTCAAGACATCGCGCGGCAACTACATGCTGTTGGGACGAACGTTAACATCGTACGAGACGAGCTACGGAGCCTCATATGCCATTTGGCCCCATCCCTGGCGGTGGAACTAGGCCTACCGCCTCGAGGTGAAGTCAACAAAGTCATATTACCTGTTGAAATACGAGAGTTACTCGAGGCCAAGTTCAACGAGCACCCCAGTCGCGAAACAGGAGACAACCCTCCAATACAGGACATACGAGATAGCTTCATCACAAACTACGATCAAATAGCCGACCATTCCCGGCCCATGTTCTCCGTATACCAGGCATTACCCTCAGTTCTGGAGTACGTCTCTCTGCTCAAGTGACAGTTCCTCATGGAGAAGATGAAAGAGGCTCCAGAACTCCGCCATGAAGCTGGACTGTCACACTGGCCGAGTTTCGTTGACGCTCTTGAGGAAGTACGTATTAAGTTTCGGGTTACTACAGCACCAGAGTAACACTTTTCTATAGGATCTATCCCAGCAATGCTATCATTTCCGGCAACAGGCTCTGCTTCCCGACCTTTCGGTTCGAACGGACACAATGCTTGCGCTGTGGCCTGCACAAGAGATAATACAACCGTTCGAGACTATCCGCGCCCCATTGAAGTTGGAGGAACTACTCCAGTTGTATGTCTTGTATTTATTCTCTTGGAGTAACTACTAATGCTAATCATTTGCGAGGCCCCTCGCGTCCTCTCATGGCTATACCCCCACTTTGAAGCTATTCCGGCACGAAGACACTCAGGACTGCTGGTATCGAATTGTCGTAGACTCGGGGGCTCCTGGCTCACAGCATCTACGGAGTGAAAGAGAGAACGGTAATAAACCTATCTCAGTCTCATGTCGGTCGTCGTAGCTAACGCCTGTTTCCAGAGAACGTGATTGACTTTAACATTACCACTGCCGTTCTTAACCCCATCTACGCCCTCCCTAGCGGCAAAGAGGAGCCTATAGAGATCACTTTAGAAGAGAACCGGAACATCCACAAACTAGTGTTTGTTCATATAGCGCATGTGCTGGCTTTTCAGCACGCCCTAACTGGCTTTCAGGTGGTCAACGACTATGTTGAGTAGGTTCCCATACAGCAAATGCAACTCTCCTTGCTGATCAACTCAGGTACGATACACACATCAGTTTCTTCAGAAGTGGTGCTGGCGGCACGGTGATCCAAGACGCGACCCTGCAATTATGAATTCCACGCCGTCTCAACGGTAATTCCAGTAGCACCGAGCCAAGGCCATCTATTGCGTCGAGCCAAATATCAACAACTTTTTCGAGGAGGGCTAGTACGAACAGCACGTCCACGTCAATAAATCGGAACGGCCTGAGGTCAAACATGCGGCAAATGGCCAGTTTATCTAGCATCATATCGAAATTGAGAACACCTCGCCGACAAAGCACGGGCACGACTCTTCCCAGACAAACAGGCATTCAAACACCGCCGACTACTCCTCTCCCGTCCCTATATGGTAGAGGTTCTATAGCTGAGACGTCTTCCCCGCGTGTTCTTTCAACAAATCCATTCACTACCCTGAGTATATCGCAGACTAGGGGAGGCAGTGACGACAATAGCTCAACGGCCAGTTTCTCCATTACTAGCACCTCGTCCTCCCCTCCAGAACACTTTTCCACCGTTAAGATTGGAGGGGGAGCGACCGCCATAGGAATTGGCCGTATTCACAGAAAACCACCCCTGAAGCCCATGCTAGTGATGTTTGCCAAGCATCCGGACACGGGAGCCTGCTCTGTCGTCGCACTCTCAATCAACGAGGGCATTTTACAAAATCAACCGCAAGATGCTGTACTTGTTCTCAAGCAAAAGGGCGACGAGGGTACCTTAGACGTTCGACGACTTGGGGGCGGGGGTCGGAAGTGGGATATTCTCCCTCTAGCAGCACAACGACGGAAAGAATCCTCGGCATTTGCGAGAGCAGAGCCACTCTGCTTGAAACGTGTCAGCATCTTGTTCAAGCACTCGAAGGCGGGAAGAGAATTTGGCGGTTGGCCCTGTAACTGTGAACAACTCGCCGGGAGAAAATTCACCGAGGGCGATGAGAACGCATGCGCAGTTAAGGGGCATACTGGACTCCTGGGCCAGGTGAAGATGTTCCATCGAAGGCAGATGAATGAGTGGCATGAAGCGAGAAGCAAAGGTCAAAGGGATAACGTGACTACTTTGGCGAGGCACCAGGTCAGTGTTCGATGAAGAACTGGCAAGTGTAACAAGACTATGTGGGTAATGAGTTTTACGAACTAAGCTTACGGGTTCCGGAGTTTGGGATGCTTTGGGAGGCAGTCTTAGAAGTGTGATACCAATTGTTTTACATACAAGCTGATGATAATTGATATGGACATGTCGTTGTCTATCAACCCGCGATTGACTAACATCATCAGCTTACCCCTATCTACGGCGTCTATGCCGTCGTGTCTGGCATCGGCTACCCTTAATTGCATAGCCAATCTCCTTCTCGCCTTTCATGTCGACGTTGATTCCCGCGATCATCCGGTCCAGAGCCGCGTCGATGGTTTTCGATTGCGGGCTTCCAGCTACAAGAGCCATCTGTTGATCAGCCGCCTCAACCTCCAACAACTTCGCACGGTACAAGTCAATCAGATCCTTGTCTTGCAGCTTCTGGGCGATTGAGACGCAATTCGCCAGAATGATACGCAGCTGCGGGAGATGACTGGCCTGCTCGTTATACACGGACGATGCTTCGGCCTCGGTTCTTGTCTGCTGCTTGATCTGGTCGTAGGTTTTGATCGGCGTCGTGAGAAAGTTGAATGTCCAGGCTCGAAGGCCTTGCGAGTTCTCAAAAACAGGGGGAAGATTGTTTAGGGGGTTCTGGGATGTGAGAGCTGGCTGTTGCGTGGCTTGTTGAGTATTGGCATCGCTGGAGTGCCACGTCGAAGCGGCTTGGGCTTCTCGGACATGGTTTCTAGAAACAGATGTTCGTCTTTGCGGAACGGCAAATGCAAACGTACATCGAAGCATGGGAGGACTCGCCGACGGTTGCTGAAACTGAGCTTCTGCAAGGTCAGCAAATGTACAGTTAGAACCAGGTAGCCCGTTTTGGGCGGGAGTGGGAGCGGGAGCAGGCTCACTCAGATCAGCGGCCCAGTCAACATCCATCATCTCTATATCCATAGGGTCCTCCATCTTGGCGGCTTCGATGTTGTCGATGTTTTCGAAACGCGTTGGTAATATCCTTGTAGAGAGATTACTTCTGAAGAACGTGGTCTACAACTGCGCCAAAGGCTTGGCTTGATTTGAGTGTGGTTGAGATATCTAGTGCGCACACAATACTTATATAGAGCTCTTCCAGCATCGTTGGGTTGAACAACGTAATGTTTCTAGTATAGACACTGTTCAGCACAAAGATGAGACGCAAGACCGAACTTGACGTGTCAGTGAACAAGCAACAAAGGCAGAACAACGGTGTTTTCTCCCACAAGGATCTGTTCACGGGGAACTTCTTTGCTGTTCATGGGGAACTTCTTTGCTGTTCTCTAGATCAAAGCCAACCTTTATAAACCACACCTGGTCGAACATGCTCTCTCCCGTTTCCATAGGCGACGTTGTATGTACAAGGGTATTTTTGGTCGTCATCTCATCCATCACTATCTCACTCATCCCCGTAGATCACCCGGTTTGCTCCCAGATAGACGTCCTCACGGCCTCGATGCTCTCGTATGCTCTTCGTAAAACTCCAATGTCAATGCCGCTAAGAACCCAGGTATGCAGCCTTTTTCACGAACCCAAAAGCCGATCTGATCCCCAATCCTCCTCGCAAATGCGCTGCGCGGTCCACCGCCGACCTTCATGGTGCCGCGCTCGCCATCGAACACAATCGAGTTCTCGTGCTCGTCGGTTTGGGACGGGTAAAAAGTGCTCTCAACGCGCATCTTCCCGTTGGGGATGAATGTGACAGTCCAGCCAAGGGTAGAGAAGATGGCTTCCTTGAATTCTTGGGATTTCGAGCCCCAAACTTCCTTCAGCCGTCGAGCTGACTTTTGTGCTGATGCAGTCTCAGCCTTGGCTGCGGCAATCTCCCGTTCCATGGCCGACAGTACGGATGTCGGTATCAGCGGCACAGAAGAGCCAGTACTCTTGGACCGCAGGGTCGCCAGCAAGTCCGTGTTCTCTTTTTGCAGCGCTTCGAGGGTGGATCGCTTAATCGCCTCGTAGTCCGACGTCGGGTTCGATCTCAAAGACAAGACGCGGGTCTTTGTCTGTTGTTTTGCGGCTGTTAACTGTTCCCGGCTCGCAGAAAGATCCCTCTCCAGCACGGCAATCTTGGTTTGAAAGTTCGAAAGATCATCCTGGAGCTTGCGGTTCTTGCGCGCCAGTTGGCCAAGCTGTTCGTGGGCATTATCGTCCTCAGCACGCGAGCGCTTAGTTCCGGTAGCAGGGTGAGGCATTGTCCCATTAGCAGTGGGTTCTAAGGACGTCAACTCGCTGTGCAAACTTTGAACCTCGGCCTTGTAATTATCGACGATGGTCTCAAGTTCTTGAACCCGCGCAACGCGAGCTTCATCGAATTGTTCAGGCTGAAGAGTCTCGTCCTCCGTGTCAAAGGTCTTGAGCTGTGCTCGTAGATATTCCACCTCTTTCACCGCAAGAGCACGCTGTCGATCAAGACGCAGGCGCGCCTTGTCTGCAGTGGCAGCATTGGCGGATGCTTTAGCACTCTCGACCTCGCCCTTTAGCCGAGCCACCTCGTTTTCGAACGATTGAACGCTGTTCTGCTGAGTGGTCATCTCGGCTTGAAGTACCCCTAGCTTGTCGACGTAGGATGCGGTGGTCAGTCTCTCCTGCACCAGCGCCCTTGCCATGGCTTCCGGCGAGTCAAACTCGGCATTACCTATATCGGAAGCGTTCTTAAGGTAAGCTGTCCAAGCCAGCCGCTCGTCTTCCAACCTCTGGCGCTGTATGCGGGCCTCGGCGAGCTCAGTCTCGACCGTCTCGGCCACCTGCAGCTTGCGCTGAAGCGTCCTCTTTTCCTCCTCGACAACTTCGACGGCCTTGCTGAGCGCTCGTAGATGTTTCAGCTCGGATAGTTGATCGCGGTTAGTTGCCTCTAGGGTTCGAATATGGTGGACTTGCTCCGTCAACTCTTTCTTGATTATCTCCATAGTCTCTGCATCACCACTTTGCGCTTTCAAGCGTAGTACGTCGGCTTCGAGATTCACTATCTCAGCATCCTTCTCGGCTAAATGCGCCTGTGTTTGCTGAAGAGTGTGCTCTCGCGACTGGCTCTCCTGTTCTAATTCATGCAATGTTCGTTGTGAAGCTGTGGTCTGCATTTGCAGATCTGTGATCTTTCTGTCGGCTATCCGAGCAGCCTCATCCTTTGCCGTCGAGAGGTCTTCTAATTGCTCCTGTAATAGGCGAGCCTCTTCTTGCGCATCGCGAGCCTTCGACTTCAACGCCGCCTTCTCTTTGTCGGTAGCGTCTTTCACTTCGTCGAGCTCCTTTCGGGTAAATTCCAATGTTTCGACAGCCTTGGCTTGTTGGGACTCCGCCACTTGTCGTTGTTGCGCCTCATCTTGTTCGCGACGCCGGGCTTGCTCGACTTTGCTGTTTTGCAAAGACAGGGCGATCTCCTTCTCCTGCTCGGCCGTCTGCATTCGGTATTGCAATGTTCCGATTTCGGCCTTTAGTGCTTCAATTTCCTTCCTGTACTTCTCATACTCGTCGGCATCTGGGGGCGCCATGTTTTCCTTAGAACTATCGCGCGACCCAGGGCGAACGGACTCGGCGGTATGACCGGGTCGTGATGGAACATTCGTCTCGCCACCGGTGAAAAGGTTGTATGTTGGTTGAGATGCACGAAATGAGGCTACCTAAAGCGCTATCCTGTCAGATTTCGGCAGGGAGTGGAGGGTGCTGGGGATTTCTTTGTTTTGTTTACATACCCTCGATTCTCGCAGAGAGGTTTGGGGCCGACCGATCGCAGAGGTGCTGTTGCGGAATCGGTTTGCAGGAGAGTTTCGTCTCCCATTAGGTCCGTCGCCCTCCTGGGGCGTATGGGCTCGCATGCTGCGTTTTGAGGCGATTGCGCGTCTTGGATGATACAAGTTGTGTTCGACGAAAGCGCAAGCTGCGCATCACCACGGCAGCTGTGAGCAGTCACGTGATGCCCTTAGCTGCCCCTCATGCATCAATGACAACATGCATCGTCGTTTGGCAAGGTTGACAATAAATTGAGGATACAAGGTTGAGGGCTTGAAGTTTACCTGGGGAAGGTAGTATTGATCGAGGAGGAAGGTTTTGTATTCGCAAGTGGCGTTTGCTTGCGAGAGACAAGGCAGGTGCAGGCACGGGCGACCTTGTCAACTGTAAGCAGTTGCAAGCAATTGTTCAGCATCAGGTAAACTCACACAGATTTAGTTGACCATCGGTGGGTACCAGATTTTACGTGGGGAGAGTAGGATTGTGTCTTCCGGAGCAGGAATCCTAACGATGCCGTTCTTCTACTTCACAATAGTCAATTAGTCAAAGATGTTCTAGTTTTCAACCTCTTTTCCTCTGTTGGTTCCGATCCTCAATCATCGAATAGCTTGAGCAAACAAAACCTTGTTCACTAATTAACATACGAAGTAATTCAAACTTTGCTATAGTCCCGGGTAAAACCAAGCTGTTACTTCGGCCTCCATATGAAGCTGACATCCATGGATCACTCACAGAATTCGTACGAATGCCTTCTTTAAGAAAGCAAGCGACCAAATGCCAAGCGCAATCGCAAGTGACGTAGCTGCGATCGCGGGTTCCTGTGCGCGGACCCTTGGCCACCTGGCGCCCTGACTAAAATGCCACGTGATTGGCTATACGCGTCCCTGTCTCAACTCCACCCCTTCGGCTCTGGCCTCGCCTGCTCCACCGAAAAGCTCCAGAAGATCCGGCGAGCGATGATCGTGGATCCATCACTTCCACATCACGGGATTAGCGAGTAGGGATTATGGCTAATGCCTTGGCCCGCTCTTGTTTGAGTCTCTGAGTCTCTAGATCTCCGACGTCTCTCTTCCGCCCGCGAATCTCCAGTCGAGCATCCTCTCATTATACTGCCAATTGGAACATGCGTAGCTGGTAGCCGCACTGCAGCTTGAGCTGCCCTCTCCCAAACTGTCGAGTCTTCGTCAACCAGGAATTGCACTTCGCCTGTCGACGCCATAGCAAACGTCGAATACCTTGCTTGTTTCCCCGCCTTGAACCTGGCGATTGGTCCAACATGGCCACGCTCGGTCTGAGGGTAAGCTGCTCTCCAACCTGTTTTGGCTTCATCGGTAACTCTTTTAACACGAGACTTCTGCTAGTCAACGGCTACGCCACTGCCCCGAGCAATTGCCCTTCGCAACATTCGTCCCGGCCCGTTCTGCTACAACGCCCGTCGAGAAGCTCGAACCAAGCAGCAACTTCGCCAGTTTCCCCAGTCACGCTGGTCATCCGACTCCACGAACCGGAACAAGAATGACCACAGCAGCCCAACAAGCGAGATCGCCGCGAGATTTCGAGGCTCAGCCAAATCAAGCAAGTCGAGCACTCCATCCACAGGCTCCCCGTCTGGTACAGAGTCCAGCGCCAGCTCCACCAACCTCTACGGCGATGACTGGGAAACCGAGCCCGACTCGGGCATACAGTCCTTCGACGACCTCCCCCATCGACTCTTCGGCGCGAACCAACATATGATCATCAACTACGAGCTCAAGGAGGCATTGCGGCTGATGTTACGCCAATTCAATGCACCGATTGTGTACTGCTTTGCATATGGATCCGGCGTCTTTCCCCAGGAGTCCTCTCGCAATAGCGTTTCCGATGCCGAGTTTCGCGCGATTCACCCTAAGCCTTCCGAAGCCTTGATCAAGTCGCAGAAGGGAAGCCCCAAGATGATCGATTTCATCTTCGGCGTCACACATACCCAGCACTGGCACTCTATCAACATGAAGCAACATAGGAACCACTACTCTGGCATCGCCTCTCTGGGCTCTGGTTTCGTCTCCCGTGTCCAAGACTGGGGCGCCGGCGTCTACTTCAACCCTTATGTTGAGGTGAACGGCATGCTGATTAAGTACGGCGTCACAAGTATTGACAACTTGGTGAGAGACTTGAACCATTGGGATAGCCTCTACTTGGCAGGTCGCTTGCACAAACCCGTCAAGATCCTCCGCGACCACCCACGAGTGCGACTAGCCAACCAGTACAACCTCATCTCTGCCGTCCGGACCGCCCTTTTGCTGCTTCCCCCAGAGTTCACCGAAGCACAGCTCTACAGCACCATCGCCGGGCTCAGCTACCTCGGCGATCCCCGAATGGCACTCCCCACTGAGAACAAGAGCAAGGTTACAAATATCGTCGACAACAACATCATCCACTTTCGTCGCCTGTATGCCCCGCTCATCAAGACTTTGCCCAACGTCGATTTCACCGTAGCCAGTGAAATAAGCGACCAGGACTGGGTCCTGAATCCTGAGGCGAATAACAAGCTTCAACAAGACATGGATCCCATTCGGCGAGGAAACATGGTTCGCCGGCTACCTCAAACCTTCCGCTCACGCCTCTACTTCCAGTACCAGAAGAAATTCGCGATGCCTAAAGAAGAATTTAACAAGATGATGAAGGCAACGACGGACGACGAGACAACGTCTATCAAACGGCGGCAGGGCGGAGAGTTCGACAGACGCGTCGCTACTGACGACCCTGAACAACTCAACAAGATTGTGCGGACTATTATCAAGCGTACAGTCAACTGGCCTAGCACGACGCAGAGCCTCAAGGGCGTGTTGATGGGCGGATTCGGCCGAACCATCCGTTACATGTCGGAGAAGATCTCGAAGTGGCGAAAAGGTCGCACTGCTGAGCGGGCCAAGGAGGCCCAGCGTAAGGAAACGGCTAACAAATCAACTGAGAAGTCCGAGTAAACGATGGCTGTCTCGCCTGGGGCTTTCTCACTGCCGACGACAGAATACCCACGAGGAAACCCAAGCGTGGCCACCACTACTCCCCGCCATCCATACAAAGCTGACCAGCTGATAACACAACCGGCCCGGCAGTAATCCATACGGCAGACTTATCTCAGTTGCGAAACCCTGTACCATATAACATTGCATTATCGGAGGGGGAAAAAGGTTCGGGTGGGATAGCAGCGAAACGCTTGGAGCGGGTGGTGGGTGAGCATGTCTTGAGTTCTCAACCAAGACCCAGCGGTTTGATATGCATACGGAGTATTTGGCACAGACAGGATACGTAGATAAAGTAGATGGAGAATGTCCATGAAGCTATCAACTTGGGTAAAGTGGAGTTATCAAGTGCAATCGTTCGCAGACACTGATCTACACCAGAACTCCCACAAAGGCACTTTTTATCATCATATCTCACCGTACCCCAGTATAGACAATTTAATTTAGTCATACAAACTACCTAAACCCACCCACGCCCGCTGACTCCATGTCCAACTCTCCAACCATCAGGTCCACCAACATGAAGCCAAGCCTCTACCAGAAAGAAGAGTCTCGCTGTCCATTCAAGTTCGTATCCGCTATTCAATGCAAACTATGGAGTATTCGGAAACACGCTGGGTTATAGATGCTTTGCGATGCATATAGTCGCTACCGCTCCTACCTCCTTTCCATTACACTGACACGCTGAATGTTGCCGAGCTGCAAACACATTATCGGCCCTCGTACTTGCCACTCACAAGCTTCCTCGTGGCTGGGACTTCTACCCATCTTTGGTCCGTAGATGAGCTCGCGAGGCTCTCATCGGCGAATGGGTCGTCGTCCGAGAGCTCCTTGGATTTGCCTTTCCCTTCTTCTAGCCGCAAAATTGAGATACCACTGCCTACGAGTTCATCGCCCGAAGCCGTGTACTCCCATCGGGCTTCGACGTGGCCTGGCTTAGGTTCGATACCCTCGGCGCCTACGACGCGGCAAACGATTTTCTGGATCTCGTTGGTGAGCGTCACGTCTCCCAGGCGCCAGTACACCAGGTGCTTGTCTTTGAGATGTATCCCGCTAGGTTTTGTCTGAGCGCCGACAGCCCTCCCGTCGTAGGTAGCTATAAAGACAACGTTGTGCAGTGCTACGGGAGCCGTGAGCTTCGCCGCGGGGTTGAGCTGATACTGGACGAGCAAGCCAAGCTTGTTACCCTGGGGTTTCCAAGCCAGCTTCAAGAGTAGTGGAGCGTTTTGGCCGAGGGACGGGGAGTCAGACTCGCCAGAGAAGACGCGGTAGGAAAAGGCTGTAGAGGTCTTGGCTAGGTGGGACACATCAAGGGAGAACTCGTCGGGGTGGTCCGGAGATGAGTTTTGAACAAAGATGCGATTGGGCCCAATGCGTTCTAGGCTGGAGAAGTTCTCGATACGGATGGTCTCGTGAGCTGCTTCAAGTTAGTGATGTGTGCGTTGTGTAGAGTACCTTTGACTTACTCTTGATGTCACCCGAATCAGAAGGGTTATTGACAAACGCGACTTCCCCTGAGATTGAGGCGCTTTTTACTACACCGTCTTCAAAAACGGCGGATACTGTCTCGATGATTGACGAGTTCAAGCCTGGCGCAGTCATGTCCGGATGCTTGGGATGAGCCAGGCTTCCCAGCGAGTTTCCAGAGCGAACGGATTGAGTATCGGAAGTGTTTGCGACACTGGCCTCGGATGCCAGTGCAGCAACAGCACTAGATCTAGACAGCGACGTAGGCAGTTTAGGGGACGCAGGGGTATCCGATAAGTCCTGGGTTCCCGACAAGCTTGATTCGGCGTTGCTCTCTGGTAGATTTGGCGGCGGCACGTACATGGTGTTCCTAACATCCCGGCGACCTCGGACGGTCCCAGAGCGGCGTGTGGCAGGGCCCATCTTGAGCGTGTTGACTACGCTGGAAAGGGCGGCGATCTTTGCTTGAGGGTCCTCCTCCTCGACAGGGGCATTGTGGATGTTGAGTTTAAAGAACTGCTCATCATTATCACCGGCCGCCTCCTTCTGCGCCTCCGAGATGGGGTCGTTCATCGGCGGGGGGATTGTAAAGCCCTCGGCATCCTTGGACCCTGGGGCAGCCGGTTGGCTCTCCTGCATATGAGACGGAGGGGGGCCCGGGGGCGGCGGGACATCCGAGATATCGGGCTCATGTGCGCCGTTGACATTGCCAGCCGGAGACGAAACCGGAATTGGGCTGTCCAATAGGTTTTCGTTCTGGTTCACGCCATTGGTGGTTTGACGGGTAAGCTCCTCCTTCGGGGGGAACGTTGGCGTGTTAGGCGCGTGAGTCGAGTCTGGAGTCTCAGCAAGAGAGGACAGTCGGGCGGATTCGTGGAGATTGGTGGCAGACGCCCTCGGGGAGATGCCTCGCGGATGACCGTGACTGCTGCCAAGGCGTCCAAACGATGGAATGCCTTTCTGGGGAGAGAGTTGGCCAAAACCACCGTGAATGCTCTGTCGTCGTCGACCACCGAACATGGTCCCCAGACGTTTCAACTTAGATTCTATAGATGGTCAGCGCTATAATGTTAGGTTACCGAGTTTAGAACACGAACGTGGTTGGCCGTCCGCTTGCAGGGAGTTGTGCTCGCTGGCGTTGTCGTCGATGGTATTATGGATGCTCGCAGGAGGTGGTGGGTTGCTGCTATTTGCTGTACTTGGTGGCGCCGGCGCGGCGCAGAGTTGGAAGCGCCCGCAATAGAGGACTGTCTCGTCGAGGTACGCGTCGGGAGCTTCGGTCTGCCCGCTGTAGCCTTTTGTACAAAGCTCTGGACCTCCCTGTCGGTATCGATCTCAAGCATCAGGGCGAGGGTTTGGACGGCGTTCTCCTGCGTGCGACCGGCCTGATCGGATTCATGGGTTTGGTACTGCGTTAAGAGATCACGCAGGTTGTTGACACGCGATTCGTCGAGGGCCTGAAGTGACTCGAAGATGAAGGGCGCCTGTGACTCCCACTGCTGAGAGGCGGACTCAAGCCTTGACGAGGCTTGATCGACCTTTTGCGTATTAGCTCTGCCGCCCTTTCTGCTGAGCTTGTCGGATCTGTCCTGAGCCTCCTCTAGATCCCGTGCCATGGAAGCTAGGTTGGCAGAGATGGTGTTCATGTTCTGGACATCCTTGCGATTTTGGAAGTTGCGCAACGGGTGTTCGACATCCTTCTCGATGCGCTCGGAGAGAAGATGATGGGAGTGGGCGATGTGCTCGACGGAGTCGACGATGCGGTTCCACGGGGCCTGGAAGACGCTGGTTTATGTCAGTACGGATTCGCCGGAATCGTATGGAACGGAGAAGGCAACGCACCCAAGCTCCGACTGCGAATTGGGAACCTTGTACAAGGCAAGGCGTCGTAGACCCTGGACATATTGCTCTTCGACGCGACGGCGCTCCTGGTAGCATCGGCTTAGCTTGAGTTCGTATGCTCGTCATGTTGTTGCGAATGTCGCTCATACCTGGAACCAGTCGGCAATCTCGAGATTGACACGGGTGATGCGCCTCACTCGTTCGGTGAGGGTGTGTGCGGCTTGGCCAGGCTGAAGATTGGCCTATGTTCAATTGCGCCAACGGTCAGCATGGGACATGTCATGATTGCGTGCGCCGCGAGGGTGCAGCAGACTCGGAGACGGGAGACGAGGGAAATGGGGGATCATCGACTGACCAGCATGGCGGGATACTCGGTCCTGTCCATGATGGGCTAGGGAGCAGCGGCGCAGCGCAATTAAGGTATATTCCGGTGTAAGGTATAATAATTAGAGCCGGGCGAGAAGCAGGCGACGTGGTTGATTATGACGAGGTCGTGCGCATGACGATGCAAACAGCGAGGCCGAGGTCGAGGATCGAGGCGGAGATGGCCACCAACGGCGGGAGCGGGATGCTTCCAGGTTCAGACGGGAGGCGTTAGATGGGAGGCGTTAAGATGGGAGACGGCAAGTAGCGAAGACGACGAATAACGAGTTTCTCGCGGGTAGCTCAAGGATAGATCATGACAATGGGCGTGGGAGAGCTGGAGCCGGAGGTTGTAGAATGCACAATGAAGAATGGAGATTGGCTGATGGATGTGGCTGGTGCAGTGACGCTGGAAAGAAATGGAGCCGGAGCAGCAGCTTGTGATGTGATCCGTGATCCGTGATCCGTGATCCGATCTCAGTACCTTGATTAAAGCAAGGAAAGCTCGCCTCAATTGCTCAAGCATCAAGAGCCTAATCTCAAGGTCCCATACAGCACTTGCTACCCAATCCACGAACAATGTACTGTATGAATGCACCTACTTACATACTACTAGTAGTAATTAGTACTTACCTCACATCGTCAGCTTCACCGGCCAGCAGCTCAGCGGTCAACTAACAACTGCCACCCACGAATACCTTATGCACGAATACAGACAGCCCCAGCCCAGCAACCGGGCAACGAGCACCGAGCAACCGAGCTTCTTCTTCTGGCGTGCTTCTTCGAAAAAAGCCACGAATGATGGCTGCTAGACCTACTGAGGTTAGTAGAGGTACGGATACTCTGTCTAAAGTACCTACGAAGGCTGACCCCCCATATCCATGGATAAGTAGGTATCTGCCTGAGGCGACAAGAAGAGAAGCCCACAGCATTGATCACGAGACTTCGGATACCCATAAATCCAAGGCTCACTCAGTCATTACTCCTACATAGTAAGGCACCTTGAAATAAGGTAGACTACAAGAAAGGTTAGTAGTTGCCATATTACCTAGTGGGCAACCTATTGGCTCAACCCTGTAAGTAAGTAGAAGCACGTTTCCATCTCATCCTTTCATCCCCTTCGATCTCTTTAGCTCCTGTATTTAAGACTGTGCCAACCAATTCTGTTTTCCCCATGCCGCTTTGTTAAAGCTATTCTCCCAGCAAACGCGATGCAACCCATCTGAGACATAATCGCCTAATCTAGCCGGGCATCAATATTTCCCCTCTTCTCATGCCCTTGCAGGCTGAGGTTTGATCAGCAATGCGGAGTTCTCTTCTTTCTCTATCGAGAAACGACGACAACTTCGACCAGCACTACCACCCGCTCAACAACACTAAAGAGAGCTCACTTACTGACTAAACTGCACCGTTCATAGTCTTTGGTAACTACTGCGATCAATCAAGCCAAAGCTTACCCGCTGCCATGACTTCCTCCTCGAATTGGAAAACGTCTCTCTCAGCAAGTGAGCGTTATGACACTATCCAAGCATTGTAAGTAGACTCTACGAAGGTTCCCTCCTCTCCTCGGCCCAGCTTACCCACTTTGTTTCATGCTCATTCTCATACTCACTTCATAGACAAGAGGCTCTGGGCACAGACACCGTGACCGACGCCTTTGCCGTTGAGTCCGCCGCCTATCAAAACTCATCAACAAGGGTGTGTAAAGGAAGACGACTGGCTGCCACAGGTCATCAACCTAATAGCTCATTAGGAAGAATACGAAACCGCCTGCCAAGCAGCAGTCCCGGTGGCTCCAACGCCTACATGGAATCGCAGCGACGACTCCATAGGCCGGACCATCGGCGACTATGAGGACTGCCACAGCATAGGCGAAGGGGCCACTTCCAAAGTCTACCGCTCGGGCGATAAGGCCCTCAAAGTCATCGTGTCTTACCACAACATGGAGCCTCACAACCCCCGCCGCGAGTGCAACATCCTGCAATCCCAACGGCCCCCGTGCATCCCGCTCATCGAGTCCTTTCGGGACCAGGACTTCCAGTTTGTGCTCGTCTTTCCCCTGATGCCATACACTCTGGCCGACCTCCTCGAAAAGGGCCCCATAACTGCAGCCCAGGTCCGCTCCATCACAAAGGACATCCTACGCGCTCTGCGGGACATCCATGCACAGGGCATTATCCACCGGGACATCAAGCCTTCTGCCATTCTTCTGGCGTCCCCGTCTGGCCCGGCCTTTCTGTCCGACTTTGGCATCGCCTGGCACCCTGAGTTTTCTGCTGCGAACGAGCCGCCAAATGGCAAAGTCCTTGACATTGGGAGTGGCCCGTATCGCGCCCCGGAGGTCCTCTTTGGCGATAAATCCTACGGTCCGGGGATCGATATGTGGGGTTTCGGTGTGTTGCTCACGGAGGCACTTAGATCCCCGCCCGAGGCCATCTTCGAGTCCCGTCCTGTTCGTGAGGACGGCAGTCAGCTCGGCCTCATCCTCAGTATCTTTAAGACAATTGGCACGCCAACTGAGGAGACCTGGCCAGCTGCCAAAGACTTCAAGATCTCACCCTTTGAGCTCTGGAAGATCTTTCCCAAGCGGCCTTGGGAGGAAATCTTGCCCGACGTGGACGTTGGCTTCAGGAAGCTGGTAGCAGACCTGGTGCGGTATGATGCCGATAGAGTCACTGCGAGCCAGGTTGGTTCCTTGTCATTGTGTAAACCATTCGCTTACTAGCTAACATCATATCTGTAGGCATTGAAATATAAATGCTTCGTCGGTAGGCGAGGACGAACCTCCTAGGTTGCAAGAACAAAGGGTATCACTTAGCTGTAGAAGCCGAACCGACGGGCTTCTAGGTCTATTGCGTATCACCTCGACAGATAGCAAAAGTCCTTCCTTCACGATTTCACGATGTCCGTTGACGGTTCTCTCTTTGCCATGAACAGATGGCCTTACCAAGGTAGGAAAGATTAGTCTTTGTAGGCGAAATCAACATTGAAGTAGATCATTCGGCCGGACTAGAGATTATCAAAGGCAACAGGTGTATATAAGTAGACCACGCTCCAGAATGCAGAAAACATATACCCACAGTCAATCCAACTCGGTTCACCTGTATCCGGAGGGAAAGACATAATAACCAAACAAAATATCCTGCCATCCGACATGATTTCCCAAGAGCGCCCCTCCAAAAATCCATACACTCGAGAAGCCATGTACGTCCGCTATCCTCCCCCCCTTCCCCCGTCTAGTCATGATCCAACTAGCCGTTCACTCCGAAGCGGCGTACCGCAAGCTTGCCGAAGCCAGCAAAAAGAACGCCCTACCCCCCCCCCCCCCCCGAAGCAGCGGTGGACGTCTCAGCAAAAGAAGAAGAGCGTCGACCGCAAAGTAGCGGAGCACGAAAGCTCCAAAAGTGCGAAGATAAAACCGCTGCCTGTGGAGAGCGCCACGGAGGCGAAGGCGGTAAATGGTTACGGAGAAGTGGCGGAGTGGAAGGAGTAGATGAGATATCCGGCGGACCAAGCCGCGGTTGACGAGAGCTGAAGGTTAGCTTTCCCCGGTTCGATGGGCTTTGAGGAATTGGCTGGTTAGGCTAGACAGAAAAGAAGAGAATGTGGACTTTTCTTGGGAAGCTTTATGGATTTAATCGACAACTCTTGGCCATGAATGACACGGAGGTTTTGAAAAGGAGGTCTGCCCTTTCCATCAATCCAGATACACAAACCCACTACTACCTACCAATGTAACTAGTAGTTCTTACCCACCTACTTGGGTAGATGCTGCTTTTGTTCACTGATCCTGAATATATTCTGATTCGATATATCTGCATGCTTATACCCTCTATCCCTGCCTTCTCTTGGCCGTATCCGCACCCAAATAATCAATAGGATTTCTACACAGCGGGCACGTGTTCTGGTTACTGCTCTGGAACCACTTGTACAGGCACGTCCGATGGAATAAGTTCTTGCACGTCGTGCAGCGCTTATCCGGCATGCGCTTGTCTGTGGAGATGATGCTGTAACAGATGGCGCACTCGCTCTGGCCCTTCAACGCTCCGACGATGTTGCGCTTGAACACCTGCAGTCCATCGATGATGCTACCGTTGGAAAAGGTGATGACACCCTGAGTAGTCATGATCCAGCTCTGCCACTTCTTCTCGCTGACGGCGACGCGGTTGAGGCTGGCGACGGTGACGCCCTCGATGGGGTAGCTGGGAGGGATTTTGATGACGATGGAAGCGTGACTCTCGTCGACTTCGTAGCCTGCTGTGACTTCGCGGGCTGCTTTGGCGACTTTGATGACTAGCTCTTGTTCATCCGCAGCGGGCGCTTCCTGGCTTCCGGCCCACGTTTGGACCTCGTCAAGAGTATCCGAGATTATGAGAGGGGAAAAGTATTTGGTGGTCCAATACTCGACGGCGATTCTTGTCTGCTTCGACTTACAGTCGATGTACCAGTTGCGGAACAGTCCGGGGGTGTATTTGAGAGTGAGATAGAACAGATGAACCAGTAGCCACTGCATGTTCTTTTCCTCAACTTCAGCCTCAGCGAGCTTGACATCATAATCGTTGATGTGCTGAGCAGTGAGGTCCAATTTGTCCAGCTTGAGTGGTTGAGCAGCAGAGTGGCCGAGGACGTCAAACATGAAATCCAAGAGCGGCGCGACGTAGTTCTCGACCTTGAGGATCTCTGTGAAGTCGTTGCGGATCTTGAACGATGAGGTCGAGTATGCATCGAACACTAGCTTCCACGACAGAAGATAGGAGCGAACAGCGGAGGGGAACTCGGCGAGCACCTCGTCGGGGTATTTCTCTAAAGTCGGGGCATCGAGGAGAAGTGAGAGGAGCTCATCGGGCAACCGGGCATCTAAAAAAGTTAGCGACAGCCGATATGCTCCATCGTTGGATACATACTCGTCTTCTCGAGCAGCACGTCAACGGACTTCTGCTCCTGCTCCGCAGGGATTGCCTTGTGAAGAAGATTGAAAGCCGCCGTTTGGATATCTCGAGCTTCCGAACCGACGAGGCCATAAATGTCCGCAAGATCTGGGATGGAGCGAAGAGGAATTTTCTCAACCTCACGACATAGCATTGCGTCCACAATCTCCAGAGGCTGCGATGTCGTCTCTCGAGAGAGCTTTAGTAAACCAATTAGAGCCTTTGGCTTGACATCTGCAAACTCTTTGATCGCGTCGACGAGATCATCATTGGGATCCTGGATCCCTTCAAGAGTCCTAGCCAGCCTCAATGATGCGTGAATAAAAGGAAGAGCCTCATCCAAAGAGAAGCTTTCCGCTTTGTTCCATAGCGATATGCAAAACTCGATAGTCTTTTCCCAGTAAGAACCATATACGTCCTTCATGCAAGGGAGAAGTATTGTCAAAGACCGGCAAATCTCGGCAGATAGAGCAGCACTCAGTTCCTTGGGGTCTTCCAACCAGGAGGTGATTTGCCGTACTGCAAACACAATACGGTTATTTGCCACAGGTAGCTCGCCCTGCTCGTAGACCTTGGCGCAAGACGACAGCAGAATGAGAGTCATGAGAGTCTTCTCCCCTTGGGGCGAGGCACCAGCGATCTCACTGACCAGCCGGTTACAGAAGGTGTTTACGGGCTTGGAGGACTGAAGAGTCTCCCCGAGACCAGTGATGACTGCCGCTGCCGGGAGGACTGTGCTTGGCGTCACCTTAAGTACCTCGGATTTAAGCAGAGCTTCTTCTAGTTGCGACGAAACTCCCTGAGCTTCTGCCAATTGCTGAATCAGCTCGCTCAAAGCCCTCGCACTGTAAAAGCCGTGAGATGTCAACTCCTTTGAGTGTTGTAATAGCAGATCAACGAGGCTGCGAATGACAGAAGACTTGACGGTCTCATCAGCCCATGCCTTGACATCGGAAGCCAGGGCACCGAGCACGTTTCGAACAGAGGAAACGTACTTCTCCGCTTGAAGAACGAAGTCGAGTTGCCCCAGAGACTTCCAGAGTTGATTGCCATCCAAACAAGTGATTTGGTCAGACACAAGCTGTACAGTGAGACACTGAAGATATAGGAGCTCAACCTGGTAGGCGAGAGGGAGCTGCCCTAGCTGAATGTTCACCTCTGGTAACCGTGAGGTGTAGATTGCCATTCTCGCGGGAATGGCGCGCCCTTTCCTATCTCGAGCAGCTCGCACCTCAACAGAGTCGACAGCTCCCTTGACCAAGACAGAGGCGCCGCCAATGTTGTTGGTGATAGATAGAGAAGGATTAAGAGGCTGCTCTAGGAAAACGGCAAGCTCTTTGATCCAAATGTTGGTATCGGGAAAGAGGTCCTCAACAGGAACGCCTGTACCAGCGGCTTGCTGTGCCTGGCGAACCAACGTGTCGATGCTGATCGCGGTTAGTGGGCATGAAGAACTTTCGGGCTTGGAAGCACCTACTCTAGGGATTGCGGACTGGCTTTTTCAAGGTTGGACTGTATTATACCGACAACAGGCAGCTTGCCATCGGTATTACTGTCTAGTAATGAACGGATTTTAATGGCTTTGGGAGAAATGATGGAGTCGCCGATCTCAGCTAGGCTCAGTAAGTGTGCAACTAACGCGGTGTGGATAGCCTCATCTTGTGAGACGAGATCTGCCTTGCCGGTAAGGGCAATTTCCAACGCCTTGAGAGCCACCTCGTCTTGCTGGTGTGATTTACCTAGACTATCAACAAGTTTCCGTACCAGATCTCGGTGGTTATCATCAGTCAGACTCTGGTAGGTGACAGCTGCGTCGAAAAGTTCCCAAGAGCCTTCTTCACCGCTGGCCAAGGCGAGAGCTCGCGTGGCAATGCTATCTTGAAATATTTGATCTCCCCGCGCAAGTTCTGACCCGCTATCTCTAGAGATCAAAGAGGCCAGAGCTAAGTCGCGAGTAGACCCAGAGGGTAGGTTCAGAATGGCTTTGGCCCAGGAATTCCAAATTGTAGCATATTTTTCTTTGCAACTCGGAATTGAGCCTATCAGATGAACGCAAGAGAGTAGATATTGGGAAGATGGTGAGTCGATCGGTTTGGTGACATCGTCGGCTAAGGATAGTAGGAAGTTTGAGGTTCTCTTTGCGGATCCGTCAACGAATAGGCGAGGGGCTGTGCTAAGAGCATACTCAAGGGTTCGAGCAGCGCCAAAAGGCTTCAAGTTGCGGCTCTCGAGAATAGCTATGGTCTGTGAAATGATCTTGTTTGAGGGTATAGCTGTTTGGTCGGGAATATCCTCTCCTTGACGTCTTAACTGTAGTATCTTGTCTTCGATTTGTCCGACGAGGCTAAACCATCGCCTACCCTCTTCGCCAACCTTCTCTTGCGACGGCTGAAAATCTTTGGAGGTTTCGGGCAACGAAGCGGAGATTTTGGCGCAAAAAACTGTGGCAAGTCGTTCCCACTCTTCAGCCGATGCGTTTATCACGGGTGGTGCGGCCTGGACTGTGGCAATGTAGGCCTCGACGAAAATGGATATTGCATTCATCCCCATAGGAATGGCAGTGGACTTGTCGGACACTGAAAAGAGGAATTGCTCATGGAGAGCGAATAAGTGCTCTTGAACAAAGGGCAGTTGGTCGTCAGCTGGCAGGACTTTGAGTAGTCGCTTGGCCGTATCGATGAAACATTTCCAAGCAAATGAAGTATTCGTTCGAGGCTCTTCTCGATGAGTGATTCCAGCTTTTAGTGAAGTCAAGAGACGCGACGAGAAATCCAGAGTGATCAGTTCTATGGGTATAATTGAAAGCAATTTGTCCAGATATTCCCAGAACTTAGCAGGGCTTCCTTGCGAACCCCTGGCGATGAAGGCTTGCAACCTCAAAGGCGGGGATTTAGAGGTGCTTGTGGACTTGGAAGAAAACCAGATATCGGGATAGGTTTGAGTCATTTTAGTCAAGGCCCGTACATACTCCAGGGCTGAACCAGACTGATTCGTCTTGAGGCCACCAGTAATGACAGCCTGCTTCAACTTTGTAGATCCGGCATATGGCAGCTTACGGTCAAGGACCGCGAAAAGAAGCTGATACACTGTCTTTCTAACCGAGGCATCGTTGATTGTAATGCTGTTCCAGACACCGTCCTCGGAGAAATAGTCGTCGTATTTAGATCGTACTTTCTCGATGCCGCTATCATTCACCCGCTGGAGAAGTCCTAGTACCAGTGATAGACTCGCGGTCACAACCCTGAAGTACTTGGCCTCGGCATCCTCCTGCGTGGTCGAGCGTTCATCGCTCAGGGTGTCCTTTGTCTCCTGGATGGCATCGATGGCATAGTCGATAATTTGAGCCTGGCACTTGTTCCAGAATGCAGAAAGCCTTTCGGTCGTGGTCAAAAACGAGGCCAACCCGTCGCTGGCGGCTCTGGCGACCACGCGATCACGATCATATAAACCGGCGAGCCATGCGCCGACAATCTTGGGTATATGCCTCTCGATGCGTTTCCTGGCAGACTTCATGAACTCATATTGCAGGTTATGGGAGAGTTCGCGGACTCGGCGTGCGTTGTCTATCGAGGTGCGAGGATATACTTGGACCTGCCGCATTTGTAAGCTTTGAGAATCTCCATATCACATCAAACGCGACGAACGCACCCAAACCTCGAGCACAGCCTCCTCGACGCCGCCCTCGTTATCGTAAGGATGAGCTTGTGCGTAGGCCACCAAATCCTCCAAGGCTTTGGCCTTTGTGGTACTGTCCTTCTTGAGTATGTTCTTGAGGGAGACAACGACGTTGGGATCCGACACGGCGCTAAATGACGGCGGCTCCGTCAAATAAGAGAGTGAGCTGCCGGAGTCCGGAGCTCCGAAGCCACCAAAGCCTCCGGCACGGCCTCCGTCGAAGGGCCGGGTGGCAGATTTCCCCTGAGCCCGCTTCATGATTGTCTGGGGCACGGAAAATGGCGGCGGCTGGGGGTTTGACGATGGGCTGCTTTGGTGGTGATCAGAGAATTGGTGCAAGAAACCGAATGTGATGTCACAGCAGCTAGGACCCCGCCGAGCCTCGGGCGACCAGGGGGTGTGGGCATGTCTGGCGATAGAGGGGTACGTACAGTGCGTAGGAGCTGATAAAAGGTGCCAAAGTGGGGGGATTGGGCGGGGAGCCGGAGGGGCGCTGGGTGAGACACGGCAAAATTGCGGGTCGACGGAGCCGCAAGCCTGCTTACATGAATTTGTAAATGTACAGTGAGGTGTGTTTAGAACCCAAGGGAATGGGACAGTGTTGGAGATGAACTTGAAGAAAAATCAATCTCGAATTGGAGATTGTAGGGACGGAGAATTCACGATTGCACTCTAACGTCGCGCCGTCGACTTGCATCAGTTTCAGCGAGTTGTTTCGTCGGTCGCGCGGCCTCTAGCAATTCTCAGCCTGCTTGACTCACGCCGATCTTTCCATGGGTCACTAATCCGCTGCTGTGGCCTCTGAAGACGGTTTGGACGGGACCTTTGTCTGGTGCCGGCTACAAGAGCAACGCATCTGGGCAATTTGGGCCGGACGCTAACACGACGGAGAATTGGAAATGGTTGCTTCGGGTATGAATTTGGCCGAGGCATGGGAACCTTACAGCACATGGGCTCCTGAGCCTCCAGAAGGGTCATTACCCGCGCTTGACGAGCGGTGGACTTCCTATTGCGGGTACTCCGCAGAGCGTTTCCAGCGAGGACGGCGAAGAGGCGGACGGGAGGCGGTCGAGATGTGATATTATTCACTGGTGGATGGAGGCAACAGAGATGCAGGCAACAAATGCTATGGTACTGTATTGTACTTCTAATTATCCTCCCACGTCATTCCTAGGATCTCGTCTCCTTGAATTTAATTGCCAGGCAATCAAACCCCCCCTCCCCCGTCAGAAGCCCTTCAAACCGCCAAGCCGCCGAAAGCCACCTGGCTCACCAATGCACGTGACCGTCCTTCCTCGTCTCTGGGTAGCCGTTCTGGGTGTCACATTGCGATCCGCGGTGCTCACCAGGCCCCCCTCCAAGTGCCCCTCTAGGCTGGGGAACCTAATTCGACTCGATGATTGGCGATGCGATGCGCTGCAATGACGGTCTCAGGGTTGCCTTTTTTGCTTCTCTTGCTTCTGTTGCCTCTGTTGCCTCTGTCGCCTCTGTTGCCTCGCCCTGGCACGTCAGCGGCTGCTGCAGTGCGTCTTTCTTGACGTGGGCGTGCTTCTGAGGGTGCCTGTTGGGCGTCTTTTAGGCGTCTGTTTAGACGTATTTGCGCGTCGGGGGGCGTCCACTCTGCTGCAATGGCACTGCACCGCGTGCATCCACGGCTGCCATTACCCCGCAAACTCTGCCGGCTTGGGGCCTGGGGTCCACTGTGACCCCCAAAGTCTCGCTCCTAATAAAGCGCCCCAAACTGGTCGTGGAGTCCAGGGCAGTGGAGCGGGACGCCTGAACCTGAGGCTGCACTGCGCCTTGATCGTGAAGGCTCCGGGGGCCGGGGTACTTCACCCCTCCCTCCCCTCTCCCGCTCTCGTCGTTGCTTCCAGCACGTCGATCTCACTCTCTCTTCCTTCCTCCTCCTCCTCTCCATCTTATCCTTACTTGTATTCGTATCTTTACCACTACTTCTTTCTACCTACTTCACCACCTCACTGTCGTCAGTCCGCGCAAGGCACGGCCTCAAAAGACACGAATCGTCTACCTAGTTCGTGCTTTACTCGTTACTCTCACCCTCTTGTCCAAGTATCCAGCGTCAAGGCAGCACCGAGTGCCCCTCCACCGTCCGAATAGCGCATCCGCGCCCCCCTTTGGTAAGCATCCACCTCCACCCCGAACTTACCGTCTTCCCACAATACGGCCGCCGTGGGTGTGTTCTTTGGCGTTCAAAGTTTCGTCACCTCTTGCTAACCTTGCATTTGTGCAGATCCTGGTCTTCTGCACAGAGCAACATTATGCTGTCGACGGCATCCCGCTCCTCGCCACGTGCGAGGAGTCTCCATTCAAGCGCCCTCTCCTCATCCAGCGCCGCACTTCTCCAGTCAAGGCACTCGCAGCAATGCCGAGAGTTTAGCTTCGGCGTTTGGTCGTCGTACCTCAGCCCCGAACTCCAGAAGGAGGGCCGAAGGCGACACCGCATGTTTCGATATCGCTACATGGAGTCGCTGAACCGAAACCTGTCGTGGGACAACAATCTTCGCGCCGACAATCCTAAAGTTGCCATGAAGAAGGCCATATCTGAGTTCTCAAAGTCAACGGCAGGCCACCCTACCAGCCAACCAACCACCAAGTACACAAATCTAGACGAAATCAAGTCGTGGTCCGACGAAGTGACTGGTGTTCGTCCAGGCGAGAATATTGAGGATGTCGAGCGAGGGGCTATCGATCACTTGCTCCGCGGCGACAAGCATGCTAGCCAAGAGACTGTATGGATGTCACCTTTGCACAAATTCCGCAAATACCTGGACACGCAACACGCTCCTGAAACAGTTACGCCAGAAAATGTGTTGCGCGCCACCACCAAGGGTAAGCAGGACGCTTCTCTCATCGACCCAATCACGAATCGCAGGATGCCGAAGCAGATTCTGAAGCAGACTTTGAAGTCCAACACAGCCTCCAAGTATCAAGACCTGGACAAGTACGAGCCAGCAAGCTTCGACGACCGCGCCCCCGGTGTGGATTCAACCCCTAAATACAACGATCTCGATAAATATCATCCTATAGAAGATGTGGACAGCTCCAAAAGTCAGTCAACCAAGTACGACGATGTGGACCAGTATGAACCCGTTCGCTGGAATGAGCCCAATGGCCTACAGAACCCTACTGCCGAGGAAAACTCAAAGAAGTATGAAGATCTAGACAGATATTCTACACCCACCATCGACCATCCGAATACGCAGCGGGCTCTTACTCCCGAAGAGCAATCCAAAGTCTACGATGACCTGGACCAGTATCATCCCGTCCAATGGAATGAGCCCGACGGACTGATGGGGCAGACTTCCGAAGAGTCGTCCAAGAACTACGATGATCTCCACAAGTATGGTGCCGTGCAATGGAATGAGCCCGATGGCCTTCGCAAGTTAACCCCAGAGGAGCTGTCCAAAGACTACAAAGACATGGGAGAATACGGCCCCGTTGTCTGGAGCGAGCCCGACGGTTTGCGACGTCTCACTCCCGAGGAGAAATCTAAGCAATATACCGATCTCGGCAACTACAGCACTCCCTTCGTCGCCAAGAACTCCACACTCCAAGCTCATGAAGCGGCCCAGATGGACTCCACCCAAAGAGGAGAACCTGTTTCCGCCACGACCGACCTGCACACCAACCACGTGGCCGAGAAGTACGAGGATCTTGATAAATATGGTCCTGTTCGCTGGAACGAACCTGATGGGCTTCGACGCCTTACCCCGGAGGAGCTGTCCAAGAACTACGACGACCTGCACCTCTATGGCGCTACTCATTGGAATGAGCCAGATGGTCTCCGAAAGCTGACAACTGAGGAACAATCTAAACTATATCATGATATTCCCAAGTATGCACCTCGGGGGTTTACCGGGCCGGAGATTCTTCCAAGCCGTATCCACCCCGAAGAAGCTTCCAAGAGATATCAGGATCTAAACAAGTACCATCAATATGAGAATGGCGATGCAAGGACTTCGCGCGTTCACCCCGAGGAGACGTCCAAGCAGTACCGTGACTTGCACAAGTACTCGAACTTTGACAATGCGGGACCAGAAGTGGAGCGCATTCACCCTGAGGACGCTTCGAAACAGTATAACGACTTGTTCAAGTATCCTAGAGCCGGTTATGAGGAGACTTCAGACAGCCACCAGGCGCGTACTCGTATTGAAGAGCCGGCCAAGAAGCCCGAGGACTTGAGCAAGTACGAGACTCCAGGCCTTGACTCAGTCGACAAGACGTACCCGGCTCACCCCGAGGAAGCTACCAAGGCCTACGAGGATCTGGACAGCTACCAGGCAATCCGCCATAATGAGCCTGACGGCAAGCCTGCATCTCGGCGAAAAGCCAGTGGCCGCAGAGATGAATCCAAGGCATGTCCCCAAGATACCAGGAATGGACCATCATTTACTCATACCTTCCAAAGCAACAGGTCCGCTCTCGATCTCGACGAAACTAGCGTCGATTCTGGCGACGGGTTGACGGCTCAGGACATCCGCGCCTCGACCCTACGTCGGGCTGGGGAGAACAGCATGTCTGAAAGTTCAGCTGCTCACGAAGCAACAGAGCATCCAGAGACGTCCCCAGGCTTGACTGGAAACTACATCCGCGATTTCCCAGATGAATTCACCACATCGTGGAGCACGAAGAACTCTCCTTCGAAATCCACCTTATTTCCCGAAAGTCATGCTCATACTGTGGCCGAATCTCAGACCTCGGATACCGGAACGGACGGTGCCGAACTGAGCTCGATGGATGAAAGTTTTCCAAGTAACACCTTCAATCTGCAACCTGCTCTAGACCGTCAACCAGGCAGTCCGTGGAAAGAAGCTGCAAACACGTGTTCCCCTGCGTCTAAGAGGATCCAGACGAGTGTTTCAAGCAAAGATATAGAGGATGAGTCGATCTCCACTTTCGAAAGCCATTCCCCTGCCTCGATGCACTCGCACGGTGGTGAGCCTGTGTCGTATAAGATTCTTGCATTCGATGTGGCTTCAGATGTGGTCAAGGTTGCAGAGGCGACGTCGACTGTACTTGACAGCACTGCTGCTTCCACCCCGGCCGACGTCCTTTTACAATTGTCGAACCCCTCGAAATTCTTTCCTCACTTTGGGCCGCTCCACGCGCAAGGTTACGAGATTGTGTCAGGGAGTGGTGATGTTCTCGTGTTCCGAAAAGTACGACAGGCGTCGGCAGTACACGTCGCGCACGTGCCTGACACAAGCCAAATGCGGCCTACTCGTATCAACCCCATCGACATGATGGGCAAGCCGGTGACGGGAAACTTTGCCAGTCCCACGGGGTTCGTCAATTACGACACCTTGGATGACTTCACGCCAAAGCCAGACCCGCCGTTCCGGTCCAACATCGACGTCAGGAGAGAAGAGCCTGTTTTCAGCGGACAGAAGCCATCGAAAGAACGAAAGAAGAGAAGCATAGGGAGGAAGCTAGCTATAGGGGCAGTGGGGATTGCTGGGTCGGCTTATGCCGTAGGAGTTCTGGGAGAATATTCCAGCACGCGGGCCGACGCGAGCGTGCTGAAGGCCAGGCGCCTTTAAACAAGAAGCCTTATCATTTTTACCTGGCTGGTGACTGGAATCTGCATGGAGGGAGGACTGGGAAGAGTTTTTCTGGAGTTGTTGGGTTTGCACGACGCGTGTTGCTGTGAGTAGAGGGGCTACAGATTGCTATCATTAACCTCGGGTGCAGGGACATCGTGACAGGAGCGTTTTCCTTTTCCTTTGTTTCTAGGCATCGATGAAACGTTTGAACTTGGGAGTTATGGAATAGGATACCTGGCATACATTTGCCACAGAGAAATGAACATACCACTTTCTTTTTTTTGCTCTTTTTTCGCTTGAGCTATCGTGAAGTCATAGGTGTGTCTGTTAACTCGTACAATTACAGCATCCCTGCCATTCTCATTCCGACAAAGACATCCCCGCAAACAATTCCCGTTCGGTGTCGCATTTCACCCCATGTCGCCATTCCTTGTTTTGCCCATGATTAAGAAGCGCTCCCCGCGAGCCCGGCGTCCCTTTTCCCGACCAGCTAGTGACAATCTGTCCGCCAAACAATCCTCCTAGTGCCTCCCTCCCTTCTCGTCTACCTCATTTCCTCTCCGTGAAGCCCGGCCCCGTCTTCACCTCCTCAATCTTGGTCAAGTGGTGCTCGTGCTTCTCGTCCTCCTTGCTCCAGCTGCAGCGGCGCTCAATCACGGGCGTCCAGCTGTTGGTGTGCTCCATGGCGCGGGCGGCGTCGGCTTCGGCGTGGGCGCTGAGGCGGCGGCGGGGAGGTTTGGGGGCTGTTGCTGGGAACTGGGGTTAGCGATGGGGAAGGCGAGAGGGTATAGTTAAGAGGACACGTACTGGAGGATGTGGTGGTTGGGGCTGTGGAGGGTGGCGTGGAGGTGTAGGTCGAGGGCTCGGATGTGAAGTTTTGCGAGGCCATGATGGTGAGAGTGCTGAGCATTGGTGTTTGGTGGGTGAGTGGATGATGGAGATTTGATGAAGTTGTGTGTACTACAGAAGGTGGTGAAGAGGTGTAGATGGTTTGTAGCAGTAGTGGTAGAAATGTATTTGATTATGTTGTATGAGGTGGATAGTAGTAGTAGTTGTTGTTGTAGTAGTAGGCAAGTGTTGTCGATGGTTCGTATGAATCAGCAGCAACCAGTATCATCTTCACTAAACATCAGCAACTTCCTCCCTTGACACGCATGCATCTCTAACCTCAATCAAGCCCAAGGAAAACTCACCAATGTTTTAGTAGTGTTTCGATATATGTTCAGTATTTCAATTATCCAGCATTTGGACAAGAGGGTCCTAAGACAGCAGTGTTCGCACCCTTTAACCACTGCCCCCCGGGCCATACATTCCCCCCATCAGCCCACAAGCGCCGTCGCCACATGCCGGTGCCGAAGAAGCGGGGGAATGTTTGCGTCCTTCTCGATGGATCTGCCATGCGCTTCTGGTTTCTGCCGTTCGCACGGCTGGCTGCGGGGGCTGTGGTTGGGTGGGTGGCAGAGTGTGCCAATGTGCGTAACCCTCGAAAGCGCCAGTGACGTTTGGTTGCGTGATGATCTGATGTACGTACGTACAACTCGATGAGCGTCCGCTTAGGGAGCCCGGGTGGTTCGGGCCTAGTTTTGGTGGACTCGGAGGCTGAGATGCATGGTCTTGGGCCCGGAACGTTCGCCGAGTATCGGCATGCCGAGGCCGAGGTTGGTTTGGTCGTGTGCGTGATTTTTGAATGTTCGTGATGTGGTGATGTTGGTGGTGGTGACGTTGAATCTGGTGATGGCCTCGTCATGTGAGCCGTGGCTGGCTACTACAAAAAGTAAACATTGACCGTTGAACTCCGTGGCTTGCATTGTTGGATCCACCTGAACACTCACGGGATTGTTCAGCTAGTCGTTCCCGATGGCGCCGTGCTGTATTTGTTTTGGGATATATCCGTTACTCAGCCTTTTGGATAACGGGTTTCAATAATCACAAGTGACCAACACACACTGCTCCCATGATGAAAGAGAACCTCCTCGTCCCCCAGATATGCCCGCATCTCCCGCGAGCAGAGCACATCCCGCTGTTACTCACGATGTAGTATGCCCCATGTCTTGAACAGTGTCAATTCATCCCCTTCTGCTACATCAACCAGACCTCTAATCATCATGACCCAGACAACCATGCCGAAATGTCTGTCCCCGTCTGCCCTCACAGCCCAAACATCCATCTACCTCTACTCTCCTCTCACACCCACATCAAACGCTCACACTCTGATTTTCCGGAATGTGCTCCCTCTCGAGCGCTTCTCGACATCCATAAACCTTTCCTTAACTCCCTCGTCCACAGAACCCCAAAAGGAAAAGAATACAAAACATTACTCGACCAAAAGAAAAAGAAGACAAAAGTGACAAACGACGCCTTGTGCTATGCAGGTTGTTCGCACTCGAGACTCATCGTTGGTAAATGGTGGTCTTG
Organism: Stylonectria norvegica; assembly: GCA_014621405.1. NCBI lineage: Eukaryota > Fungi > Ascomycota > Sordariomycetes > Hypocreales > Nectriaceae > Stylonectria > Stylonectria norvegica. The sequence continues at coordinate 23,374 of JAANBC010000051.1, read as the reverse complement.
AGTATCGTCATGAGAACAATGAACAAATGTGCGGAAACGTGGTGTGGGTATACGGCAAAAATCCTCCGATCCGGTCGTGTCTCGCTCTGTTCGCTCGCTCGAGAATCCCATTCGACTTTAGGGTTGCCCGTCAAGCCGATCCGTATGTATATGTACGTGTACTGTTTGATTGTTGATCACTCAGCGTCTCCAAGCTCCTGATCGCTCAAGGGGTGCGCGGGCGCTTCCAGTAATATTGCTAAAGACGATGTTAGTGTCTTTCCACGACCAGAGACGAATTAGGGAGTCACTCACCTTATGCTGCTTTCTGCAGTTTCTCAGACTAGGCTTCCGTAGGCCATCAACCACAGCAGCCCGTCGCTGCTCATCGTTGTCGTTTTCGGGGACATAGTAGTATTCGCTCTCAAGGACCTTGCCCGCGGCATCCTTGCCCTGTCGTTCAATGATGCCGATGCACGGCGAGTCCTCGATGACTTCTCGCAGAATATCCTTAGTCAGACCCGTCTTTTCCTCAACGGGCAAGTGCTGCATGATGGTAGAAAGTGGCGTCGATGAGAGACGCGAAAAGGCCAGCTGGTTGACGACGTGATTGGTGATGGCAGGGTTGACATGGACAATCTTCTTGGGTGGTTGAGGAGTTGGCGATCGTGCCTTGGGAGGTGACGAGAGGGGCGAGTCCGACTCAAGTTCCATGATTGGGGATGGAGGATCCGAGGGCATGTGATACACAGCGAGAGCCTCTGCCAATGCTTTATTAGCAGCTCGCTTCATAGGTTTGAACATCTTTGGCGAGTCCGTGGTTATCGAGGCCAGCCGGGAGGAGATGTCAGCGCCAAAGGGACCGAAAGAGTGGACGATGGGATCGTTCTCCTCGTCAGGGTCGTGCTCGTCAGCCTCGCCCACCTCGCTCGTGAAACTAGCTGTAGCTTCGGTGAGCATGCTGACATTGGCATCCACTAGCGACGATTTGAGGTCGGGCAGGTCCTGGTTGTCCTCGTAGATCTCGATGCCTTGATCACGGTGATCAGGAATAAGGGCCTGGAGCCGGCGGGAGCTGGCGAGGTTGACAGGGGTCGGGCTCTCAGGCGAGAGAATGCGGGCAGCTCGTCGCAAGGGAGAAACCTGAAGCATTGCGGTCGGTCTTGCCTGTGGCCGGGGCGAGTCGTCCCAGCTGGAGTCAGACAAATTGGCGAGGGCCTCGGCACCTCGTCTCGGCCATTGTAGCAGGACTCGGGCATCCTGGACATCAACCATGATCTCAGAACCCTCCGTCTCGCTGGTGAAACTGTCGCCCTTGAAGAGTTCCCAAGTCCGGTTCTGGCAGTGCAGCTTCAGTCCGTTCCACCCGTTGCATATAATCTCCATCTTGTTCGGCTCCAGCAGACTGGCTGCGGCGATGAAGCGTGCCTTGACGTGGACGCGTGACACGAGGCGGTTGGCCGACAGCTGGAAATGAGACGAGTTGGAGGATCGTCCCATGATGAGGGTCTCGCCATTCTCGGAGAGTTCGACAGCCGGAACGGTAGACAGAGGAGCGCGTTCGACCGAGGCACGAGAGTGAGCCGCACGCCGCGGTGGGGAGCTCGATAGGATGCCGGTGCTGGAGGTCGGCACGGGCGTGGGATACTTGAGATGGGCTCGACCGGTATTCTGACGTTTGACGGGGCGTGGCAGGCCAGGAGACGAGGACAGGGGCTCGAAGGGAGGCAGTAACGTGGGAGCTGGGCGTTTGGAGCCGACGAGAGACGTTATAGACGAGTTGGAGTTGGAGGCCGAGGATGGGATGACGGGGAGCGAAGGCTCGTTGAAGGCGTGCTTTGTCTGGGGCGAGGAGTCCATAGTGAAGCTTTATTTAGAGTAGTAGCATGCCCAAGAGACAGATGCGGCGTGTGTGGACAATTTTCGACGGTGGAATCGAGGATCTTCGCGTGCGAGGTCGCGTCCCGAGGCGTGATGGAGGGGAGGTTGAGGATCTCCTCACGAGCCAAAGGCCAGCGGCTTACACGACTACGACGCTTTGGACTTTGATTGCGAAGCACAGGCAAGTCTTTGCAAGTGTCGAAGAGCTGAACCAGGTATGGGTCTCGAGTTGGGTCGGCGGGAAGATTGTAGAGAGAAGACAAGAGAGAGGGAGACCGAGAATGAGGCCAAGGCGAGAAAGTGGTCGAGGAGCAGTGGAGGCGGAGGTATTTAAGAGGTCGGCCGATTGCACGCGTAGCGCCATCCATGGCACGTCTCCCCCCCTCTCGCGTTTGGCGTTTTGGCGTTCTGGCGTTTCTGGCGTTGGCGTTTTAGCGTTGCCCAGTGCTGTATTTCACGAGGTCTACAGGGAGTTTTAGCGCGTTGGAGCGCTGTACGGCATCCACGGTACAGCGCTATCCGGGCCCGGGGGCTTTGTGCAATGGATAGAGTGCGTGCATGCATAGGTACATAGGTACTTAGTAGACGGCCCGCCCAACAAGCACGCGTCGGTGGAGGAGCTGCCAGCAGCTGCATTCCAATAATCTTCACGGCCTATCTAAGATTTCCATGTGCTTAATCTACATGTAGTCTAGGATATAAAGTAGGTAAAGTAGATAAGAGAAATCGAGTCAAGACTGAAAGGCAGTGAGAGACCTTGGAAGAAAATAGAAGCCAGAGTTGGGCTGCACGAATAGCGGCCATCCTTTCATCTCATGCTTGCTTCAGTTCCAACACCATCATAACAACTACCGGAGAAACTGAAGAGATATATTAACAGTATTCTAGTTTGCGCTTGAAATTACATGGAACACGCCTCTTTACCAAAACCATTCAGAGCTAATCTCGACAATTGGAGGTTCCGATGGAAATGACACCCGCGCCTTTGACCCATGTCCCAAGTTCTGCTTCTGATGCACGAAACTTATCCATGGGTCTATACATGGACATAGGTTCACAACTAAATAGCAGCCAACACTTGGAATTGATTACTCGTAATAAATCACTAAGGTATACATACTGTTTCCCGTCTTCTGCAACGACGCGAAGATCTTAATTACACTCTTGTCAAACGCATCGCAACCGTCGTCATTCCATCTTCAGCATCCAATCCTACCAACAACGCATGCAGCAGGAAAAAAAAGACCAGCCTCTTCCGCAGTCACGTCTCCACCAAGCCGACCCCCTCTCCAGCCCAAATCGCGTTTTCCTTCCACATCCCACCTCGGAATACGCAGATCTCATAGTGGATTTTCTCATTGAGGGGTTATTGTAAGTATTTTGCTCTTCGGCGCTGGACTTGGATACTTTCTAGTTGCTTCTATGGCCTCCTTCGCCGATAATCGTGCACGTATGCGCGGTTGATGGGCATGAGCAAATCATCAGTTGCAATCCACCAGTCGCCGTTACCAAGACGTAGGTTGGAGATGTGGTCGCTACAATCATGCTCCCTCCACGGCGTGAGAGGGCATATGGATCTAAATGTCGGCAGATTTCATATTACAAAGAGTCAAACGCGATGCAGCAGCGGTAAATTAATTCCTGAGCCCCAAAAGCCGAGTCAACTAGAGCGGTCCTATCTTACCAAGAGTTCCAAGTAATGTTTTCGGGAGTATAACTTCCATAACCACATAAATTGCCTCACAGATGTACTACGAAGTCTATGCCTGATAATCAAGTCCCACTCAGTTGATCTATACCCTGAAAGCCACTTTTGGTTAAACCACAGGGAAACGTCAGGTGGGTGGGCATTACGCCAACTCCAACACTAAGTCGAAGCGTTCTCAACAGGCCATTGTTATCCTCGTCTCAATTTCGCTCTCCTCGCTCTAACACGTGCTAGGCATGACAGGAACTCTACATTTATTAATCTTTCTTTTTCGCGTCCTTGACCTCGCAGTTGTTGCACTTTAAACTTTTCCTCTCAATACCCGCTTCCTCCTGGAGGAAGCCGCAGCTACCCACGATACCACGATTTCTTACTACCATTTCACAAAGTTTTTTTCTCGTAGGATGTCTTTCGAAAATTGCATTCCGGGCATAAACAGGTGACAAGTACTATGGTGCAAATTGCAACGGAGGGCGTGGTTGTGTACTCCTTGGGAGTGGCTGCTAATTGGAGTGTTGCAGAATCTTTCTTGTTTGGCTGGTGACTAGATGATGTAAGTAGTCGTTGTGCTCACGAGGACGAACTACTCGGGGGAGAATGACGACCAGTTTCAGTTCTTTTTCAGTCAGGTACTTTATGAATGCCTTCTTTGATGCGTGGTTTACTCTGAATGCGCGGGTTCCATATCTGGGCGAGTGACTACGAAGGCCCCTTTTATATAAATATAGGGGTTTTACACGTGATTCAGCAACCTCGAAACACTTCGACAGCGCATCCCTGGTTTCGCATAACTCAAGCCCGTCCGGTGAAAGGAACATCATGCCTGAGGTGAGTGTACCTTTTGTGTTGTTCATGCTCTTGTTCAATGGCGCGTTGACTCGCACATCATTTATCGTAGCTGTTGAGGAGCTGCCATATCGATTTCGTTTGACTGTCGCTGTGAGCCCTCTCACATTCACGTTCGAGGCATCCGCTCTGGAGGCGAACCGCTAACATTCCAAGTAAACATACACCGTAAATGGGGCCTGCATCACTGCGGATGTTTGAGCCATATTTGCCTTTGGAAAGCAAATTTGCATCTTCGAGTTCGGCGTTTTGGCTACGGCGTATCTACACAGTTGGCAAAAGCGCTCGAGTAACATAACTCTTTATTAAACGAGGCCTAATCAATGACTAGGTCTGCTTCACAACAGGTGCTGTTTTGTGAATCATTGCTTTAGCTAACATAAATCAACTCTAAAAAGTTATATAAGAGTGCTGCTGAGGAGAGACCCTTGTATTAATAGGATGCACCGTACATAGACATGTGTCTTGGTCACCAGACGCCATCCAGGCGCTCTGCCTTCATTCCGTAGGATAATGCACGTTTAGAGTCCTAATCTGTATTCTATGAGCCTTTCGCGCATGTCAGTCCTTCAAGGGAGGTTTGACTTCCATAGTATGAAACCAAATTGGCGTTTCGCGTCGTTGTATTTCTAAGAAACCGTCGACGAGCTTCGAGATCTCCTTAAATTTCAAGCGCTTTTCCCAAACCAAGTGCCTATATAGCTTCGTTGTCAGACCCTCGGATGGGGATGCTCAGTGTTATAGTCTTCCTTCGCAGTAACTCTACGTATTTTCTGCATTACGATACAAACCGCCCCGTGGAGCCACCCTCCTGCATAATCAGTCAAATAGTCTCTATTTTCCCCAATTATTAGTTACTTTAAACATAAATAAGTGATTTGTTATGTAAATATTCAAACTTGTTTGCAAAGAACTACCCAGCTTGTAATGCGTAGATGAGGTTAGAGCTCGTAGGTTAGGTTGAAAATGCGATTAGATGTTATTGCTCTATCTAAATGTCCAGCATAGCAAGCATTGTCTTCAAGGCTGAAGAAACCCCATTATTATCCTCCGGTTATGAAAGCTGTCAAGCAAGCACATACTGCCCTCGATGCCGTAGCGACCTCGACCTGACCTGAGTGCACTTTATGCCTACTTCTTGGCATTTTGCTGCTCCCGCTTATACCGACATTGGGAGCACTCAGTTTCTGTTTTCACATACTGTCTTGATATTTTGCCATCAGGGCATTCTCCATAGGTGGCGTTGGGCTGCCCCTTCTGTCCCCCGCGTGGGCACTCCACATATGAATTCTGGATTTCGAGAACCAAGTCGCAGCTCCGGCAGATTCTCGTCAACTCTGTTTTTGTGCACATTCTCAAATGAGGCGGGTCTTTGTGAAGATGTATATTGGAATATTGTGGGTTGGCATTAGCTCTAGACTTGGAGATGTATGACCTGATCACGGAGCTTACTTGTATGTTATAGATATCGGGTGCTTCGAGATAAACTTGGGAAGAGATAATGTTTTATTTTCGGGCACTCCTTACATAGAGTATGAAAGGACATCAGTCTTTGATTTATATAGCTTCATAGAACGTCCCATTGGTATCATGATGGCAGTCACTGACACAAACTAGAGGAGTTGATAACTTCGCGTAAAGCAAGAATTGATGAAATTGTGAAGCGTCTAACTTCGTTATTCTATGTGATTTGGCGAGCGCAATGAGTCAATTACAAGACCATCATAGGATATCTAGCTACCTATGCGGGTGCAGAATGATTTTACTCTCACTGTGATTCATTTCGTGAGAAGGCAGTCTGGGAATCACGCTATGTACTGATAGTTCTGAAGCAACTTGCAATCACTCTCCATCATGGTCTCTTTGCAAGGAGGGAGTCCGCTTTTACAATCACGGGTCTATATCTGCTTGATTCACGTTCACGGTCTTACAAGTCATATATGAACTCGAATATCCAGCTATACTCATGCAAATGTGACCTATAAACACATTCATATCGCAAAGTAACCCACATCTATCACTCACATCTATCACTCACAACTTTCACCGGTAGGTCCATTGGCCAGCCTATAATTTTCTAGATTGAAAGCTGATACTCCTTGAGCACTTCAACTCACCTCTGAAGGAACACCCGAATACTCGATAAAATGTGCATCAAGGTTGTCACGGAGGTGGTTTGCGAACGTTGCAAGGCCTGGCTGGGACCCAAGAAAAGTGCAATCGAGAAGTGCGAATATGAGGTGAATGGCAACCCTCAGAAAAATTGTTTACCCGACGGTCTCATAGAATTCCCAGTCATTGAGAATATTGTGTGTCCTGAGTGCCAGCATAAGGGTGTGAAGGGCAAGGGCAATGCAAAGGCATAGAGTGGCAACACGGAAAGGCATAGAATGGCAACGCGGAAAGGCATAGAGTGGCAACTGGCGACCTGGTATATGATTCACGTTCACCACGGTCAACAAATTAATACATAAAACTTTTTTGCCGCTCGGGGGAAATTACTCAGGCACTCTGCACTAATTCATCAAGCTCTTGTGTTCATGATCTGCTATATACATTCAGCAGGGTGATGCAGGATGGACTATTTGAATTGACTCTGACTACTGCGGTGTCTTATGCCAAGACTTGTTAGGATCCCCGTTGCAACGTCTTTTGTAATGCCACGTGCCTCCAGTTCGAATGAGCAGCTCAAACGACGAGCCGAAACCGGGACGGGACTCGTTATTGTATAGCCGTGAGGTTGAGTCGGCGTGATATTTAGTCAGGAACCGAACTCGAATTCACTGCAGTCTGCAGTACTAGCCTCGCGATGACGCCAGCACGTGGTAGATGTAGGCGCTCTGAGAGGCAGCGTCTGTCCGTCACGGAAATGAGGCATGATCAAGTCTATTGCCGAAACGGGCCTTCGGTCAAGGAGCGCTACATCGAGTCCACGACTACCAGGTACCTATATAGGAAGCTCATTAACAGCCACTTTTGTTTGTCAAAAAGAAAAGACAGGTTCAAGTTTCACTCTCGCTAAACAACTGTTTTAATCTACTTATCATGGTCAAGCTTGTTTCTTCTCTGGTGGCTCTGACGGCGGCGGTTTCGGCCGCTGTGGCAACCCCGCCAAACTATTCCCAGAACACTCCAGCGGTTTCCTCAACCACGTGTAATGGCAAGTCTTACACTTACAACGAGCTCGCGGGCTACGGCTTCGTTCCCAGCGCTGCCCGCGATAAGTTTGGCGATACCATCAGCCTCGGCTCCTCCATCGCCATCACCTCGTGGACCAAGAGGGGCTCGCAGTATGAAGGCCTTTTGTACGGGCTGCCCGACCGTGGCTGGAACACCAACGGCACCGTCAACTTCCAGCCCCGTGTCCATCAGTTTCTCGTGACTTTGTCGCCCGTCCCTGCAGCGAGCGTCGATAGCCCTGCTCCTCCAAACGTCGCCTTCGTGTACAAGGACACGATCCTGCTCAAGGGGCCAGATGGGTCGCCCACCACGGGCCTGGACGCGGATGAGACGGGCGGCCTGCAGTATCACGGCTTCCCGATTCTGCCAGCCGCTACCTACGCTGGCGATGGCTTTGGCGGCGATGGTCCCGGTGGCAAGCGTGTCACGCTCGACTGTGAGGCGCTGGTTCTGTCTGATGACGGTGGCTTCTGGATCAGTGATGAGTACGGCCCATATACGTACAAGTTCGACAAGACGGGCAAGATGACTTTCGCTATTGCACCGCCGGATGCTATTCTTCCTCTCCGAAATGGCTCTGTGAGGTAAGACTTCTTTGAAAGCTGGACTGAAAACCTCTAATACGGCATTTGCTAAACTCTTTGTAATAGCTTTTCGGCCGACAGCCCTCCTCTGTTTAACCCCAGCGAGGAGCCTGTTCCGGAGAACCCAACCCAGGGCCGTCAGAACAACCAGGGTTTTGAGGGTATGACTCTCAGCCCGGACGGCAAATCCCTCTACGTACTTCTTCAATCTGCCACGGAGCAGGACGGTGGTGCAGGCAAGACAACTCGCCGGTACACCCGCCTACTGCAGTACTCCATCAAGAATGGTAAGGGATCCTATGGAAACACTCCTACGCCTACGTATGTAGCAGAATACGTCGTCCCGCTGCCGACATATACCGCTTCCAATGGTAAGGTGGCCATTGCAGCACAGTCGGAGATGCACTTCGTGTCCAACACACAGTTCTTCTTTCTCCCAAGAGACTCGAACGCTGGACAGGGGCAGAAAAGCTCCGAGTCGGTTTACCGCCATGTTGATGTATTTGACATTTCTTCCGCCACGAACGTCAAGGGAGCTACACATGATGCTTTCAACGCATCCATCGCCAGCGCAGGTAAGTGATATTCTTCACAACTCCAAGGAGTGCATACTAATAATTAACAGCCGGTGTCCTTAACGCCGATATCAAGCCTGCCACGGTGTGCCCTTTCCTTGACTTCAATGTCAATGCACAACTAAACCGGTTTGGACTGCACAATGGTGGTTCTCAAGACGGTGCACTGCTGAACGAGAAGTGGGAGGGCATCGCCTTGGTTCCCGTTGATGGCGGTGATAAATATGGGAGCCATGGAGGTGAGGAGTATTTCCTCTTCGCTTCGTCTGACAATGACTTTGTCACCCAGAACGGTACGTCTTGTCTTGCCCCCTTACGAGCTCACTACTAACTCTAGATCATCAGGTTTCATGAACTTTGGCAGGGTTCCCTTTGCGGATCAGTCAGGCTATGACTTGGACAACCAGATGCTAGTCTTCCACATTACTCTTCCCAAAGGTAGCAAGCCCTTGATCAGCTAGAAAACTATGGACTTCTTGGGATATCACCACAGGGGCTGTAGATAGCAGAGCAAGTTATCTGGTGTTCATTATTAACACTAGGTCCTTTTCGACATGTTCTCTCTCTATTCCTTCTGCTTCCCTCTGCGCGTCTCTCGCTTACGACGACATTCGCTGCACTCAGTCTCAACCTGAATGAGCACTTCCCGAAAACCCAAAAGGCATTTGCCCTCCTCCTCGTGCAGACTCTTTACTTTCGTGCACCTTTTTATTTCGTGCCTTGTCTCGACGACAGTGTTGCAGCCCCAGCAGACACGCTCGACTAACTTCCTTTCACACATATTTCGGCTGAGGGTTTTTGAGATAGAGATAGAGATATGTGGATGAGTAAACGTGTTTGGAGAGAATAGCTGCATGAACTTCGGGAAGAAGGGGGGAGTCTGCCAAATATAGCTGACCGACGCCGTGAAACAAACCCCCACCGTCCTCCACCCGCAAAAGGGACGACGTAGAGTGAAAAGCGTCTTTTAGAGCCGACCAAATTGAGTGGCGTGATATACAGCTGAAAACGGTGTAGAACGAATCACAACAAGTGTAGCGTCCGCCCTTCTATAGGTATGTGACACATGTACATACAATCACGACGTGGTGGGCATTCAATCGATGCTTTATTGCATTGAACCAGTCCCACGCAAAGTCGAAGTATCACGACCGCACATTGCTATTCATACCGTATCATGCAGGTATCTAATTTGAGATAGGTTCTCGTACAGTAAATTTCGGGAATTTCAACTCGTATGCCAAGTAGAAGCACCCTAGGTTACAGCTGATTTCTTGCTTGTTCACAATTATCTCCATTTCGAAAGGAGTCCAATAAGTTACAAGTATAATTCTTAAAATTGAGAGTTTACCACCCAATGTCAATATCTATACTTTCCACCTCATTCAGGTTTCTTCAGGAATAACTCAAAGAACCTTGTCGCGGAATCCCAATATAATATCCAGCTTACCCTACTAAAGATCGGCCCTAGTTTAGCTGCACCAGAAGACAACTTCCTCCTTATATATCACTCCCTTAACTATTAATATTAAGGGTTTTAGCCATAACACACCTGATCTGCTAATAAGTACTTATCTTAATAAAAACTTCTCTATAATAGCAGTAATACTAGCTATAATATGCCTATCTAACCTAGGCACCTAAATACCTAATAATTATAGATAATATATTTATAAGATTATTCTTAGTAATTTAATAAAAAATATTATTACTAACTCTATTTTTAACTATAATTAGATGCCTTTTAAGTATAGCTGCTACTGCTCTTATAAAAGAAATAGCTCTTTTAATATTATTTATATTAATAATAATAAGATTAACTCTTATATTATTAGATTCTTATCTCTATTCTTTTTTAAAAATACCTCTTATATCTTACTGCCTATTACTATAGGCCTTACTAGCTATATAGTAAACTTTATTATATATCAGATATAATAGATTCTTTAGAAGAAGCTTAATATCTTTTAATATCTCTTTATTACTCTTAACTCTACTATTACTAATATTTTACTAAGCTATACTTAGAAGTATACTTATAAACTAGTCTAGTATCTCTCTATATAATAGTCTATTAACCTTACTAATAAACCTATACTTACTCTAAACCCTCTTCTAACTTAATCTCTATTAGTCTCCTAAGCTAATAAACTTATAACTAGTATCCTAGCAGAACCTCTATAATATCTAGCTATTCCTACCTATAGAACTATATTAGACTTCTAATAATTAGTCCTAATATATTATACTTAGAAATAATAATAATAATAACCTCTATATTCTGCTATATTATATTATAAAAACTAGTATATCTTTATCTGCTTAAATAAGAGCTCCCTAGCCTAGTCTGCCTAGCTATATACTATATATAATCTTATTACTTAGAGCCTTAACCTCTAGCTTATTATAATTCTAATAGCTATATTAATCTCTACTAAATAAACTATTACTATTAATAGTATTACTATCTATAGTAAGCTCCTTGCCTTTACTTACTTATTATTTAGCATTCTTAGTATAATTATTATTAAGGCTAATTAGATTTAGTATACTTATATTATTAAGAATATCCCTTAGGTCCTTAAGGATTTTAAGAGTAATATAATAAATCTTAATATATAGATTAAGTTAGAAGTACTTACCTAAATTAGGCTAGTACTAATTAATATCTGCCTATTCTATAATAATAATCTTAGTACTAGTTCTAATATAATAATACTTATCTCCTTTAATTACCTTTTAAAGGCCTGCTTCTATCTCTTTAGCACTAGCTCTCTCTTATACCTTATTAATAAGAAGTCCTCTTTATAGTAATATAATTCCTATTAGGCCTTTTACTTATATTATAATTACTTACTTCTCTCTTATTATTATAGCTATAGCTATAAATACTATAGTAACTCTCTATATATTTAAGCTATATAATATATTAATTACTAAGGCTTTTATACTATAAACTATAATAAATACCTTACTAGGCCTATTTAATAAAACAGCTTTCTATAAAAGCTTACTTATTATAAACTTACTAAGATCTAAAAGGCTAGAGCCGCCTTCTTATAAGCTACCTACTTAAACCCTTAGATATCTTCTCCTGCTACCTTAGTAGACTTATCTCCTATAACCCGAACTGCCTAAACTATTTAAACTACTATAATAGCCTATAATACCTATAATATTAAGAGTAATTAAGCTATAAATATTAACTTTATTACTATACTTTATAGATTCTCACTCTTAACTCTAGTTCTTAACTCTCTAATACTAACTCTTAAAAACTATTATAAGAGATCTTTAAAATACTTATATATTAAGAGTATAGAGCTTAAAGGCTCTAAAGTAATTAATACTATTATAAATATCTAATATTAAGTAAGCCTATATATTATACTTAAAATATATAAGAATCTCTATAAGTCTTCTAAGCTAATATAAGCTATAGAAGTAAATAATATAATACTATATTAGCTTTAGTAGCTAAGCTTAAGTATAATATTCTTCTTATCTAAGAACTCTAAACTATAGTAAAATAAATAAATAAGATCTCTGTCTTATATATTAAATTATATTCTAATTATTATATTTACTTATCTCTCTCTAATTAAAAAACCTATAATAACTACTTAAAGGCAGTTATATATATCTTTAAGCTATACTATCTTCCTACTAATTAAAAGAGAATTAAATCCTTATATAATATTATTTAAACTATTATTTATAATATTATCTTTATAAACTTTTATTATAATATTCTATCCCTTAATACTCTTCCTATACTTTTTAAACTTTCTATCTTTTAATAATATCTTATTATAAGTAATTTTAATACTTACTATACTATTTAGCAGCTTAGGGTCTTACTAAATTACTATAGCAGTACTATTATTTAATAAGTAAATAAGAATAGCCTTATTCTTCTTAATCTTTTTAGAATTACTACTTATAATTAAGGCAATATAATTAATCTTACTTTTTTTTAATATTCTGCTTACTAAGGCTATAATAGAGAATTACCTTATTATTAGCTCTAACTATACTATAATTAGTACTATACTTTTTTATCTTAACCCCTCTAGACTTACTATTAGTTAAATAAAACTTTATATTTTTAAAGACTTTAAATACTATTTAGACTTTATTAATAAGAAAGCTAGTACTCTCCCTATAACTACTAATACTTCTAAGAGCCTTAATTATATAGCTATAATAGTTATAACTCTTATAATTACTATACTTAATATAATAAGTTATATTATTAAATTAAGTAAGTGCTTCTCTAGTTAATAGATAAAAAAGGTAGATAAGGCCTATTCTCTCTATATTACTCTCTAATATATAGCAGCCTCTAGCTCTAATCTTAACCTTTTTAAGGCTTATAATAAGTATTAAAAACTAGCTTATAAAATTAAGAAGACCTATTAATAGAATCTGATTAATAATATTATAAGGAAATAGGAGATCTTTAATATTACCTGCTAGGTATATAGCACTAGCCTCTTCTAACCCTCTTTATTATAAGTAAGAGATAAAGTATTTAAGACTAAGCTTAATAAGGCAGCTACTTTTTAAAAGGCTACTCTTAAAAGATATAAATTATTAAATAATATTAATAACCTCTAGACTCTTAAGTTTCTTATTAACTTAGATATTTTTTTTTAAGACTACTATTTTTTTTAAAAAAGGCTAAGAATATTTGCACTTATATTAAAAATACTAGCCCTAAGTTAAACTATATTATTACTCTAATAATCTAAGCTTATTAGCTTATTCTTAGTAAGTATATTTATTAATTCTTTTAATAATACCTAGAAATTAAGTATTACTCCCTAGCCTTTAAGAAGATAAAGATAATAATAATCCCTAAACCCGGAAAATAAGATCTTACTAGCCTCTATATATAGTAATTAATCTCTCTTCTCTTATATCTTAATAAGGGACTAGAGCGCTTGATTTTATAATACCTAGCTCTAATTATAATTACTTATTATATCTTATACTTATAATAAACTAATATATTATTAAAATGCTTTATAATAGACTTAATAACTATATTAGTATATAATATTAAAATTACTCTTAATATAGGCAAGGTCTATACTTTAATTATAATAAATATTATAGATATCTTTAATATAATACTAAAGAACTGCCTTATTCTTTAACTTTATTAATAAGGCTAGCTAGATACTCTTATATATTAGGCTGGCTTATTTATAACTAACTGCTATATTAAAATATGCTTTAGTCTTACTATTATACTCTTCTCTAGCCTTAACTATAGTCTTTTATAAGAATTACTAATATTTCTAATTCTCTTCCTATTATATATAATACTAATCTATTACTTAGGTACTAGCTTATACTCTTTAGGCTTCTATAGGCTACTAGAATCTGCCCGCCACTTTAGCTATATAAATAACACTGCTATACTTTAGATTAGTATATTACTCTAGGCTATATTATAGCTAGCTAAGGAGAATATAAATAAACTTAATAGCTAGGGCTTATAGAATAGTATAATATTTAATATAAAAAAGATAGAGGTTATTTACTTCTTCTGCTAATAAATAGAAATAAGTCTTAACCTTTTTATTTACTATAGTAATTAATTAGTCTACTTTAATAATAATAAGTATATATATTAGCTAAGTATTTTCCTAGACTTTAAGCTTAGCTTTAAGATATATATTAAGTATATATATATTAAAGGTAGACTTATTACTAATCTTTTCTATACTTTTACTTCTATTTAAAGCAGCTCTCTGCCTTATAAGATTAGAAAAGCAGTATAAGCCTATATAGAACCTGTTATACTTTATAATATAAAAGCCTAATACTTAGGCATCACTTGCCTAATATACCTTTAGAGAAATAATACTATCTCTATAAATATTACTTATTTAATTACTTACTTATATAAAATGCAAATACTTAGTAGCAAGCTAAAGCTAAAGCTCTAATAAAAAGCGGTTATAGGTTAATATATATTATTATCCCTACTTATAAGATAATACCACTTTTAGCCCTATATTATAAAAGTGGTATTCTGCTTATTAAGCTATTATTAGAAGATACCCGCCACTGCTTTACTATAAGACTTTAGTCTCTTAACCCCCTATACCCTCTTATCTCTTAGTATAAACCTTCCTTAGGTAAGAGACCTAGCTGCCTCTAGTATATAGCTGCGCTTATTATAGCCTGTCTATACTCTATTCTCCTCCCTAAGACCTCTATCTAGACTTATTCTCTGCTATAAAAAAAAGTCTAAGAAGAAAGTAACTACTAATTTTATATTTTAAATTAAGTTAATAGGCCTAAATAAACTAGTAATATACTCTAATAAATTATACTTATTAAGTAATGCTTATAGCTATAGCTTTATAATTCTTTATAGTAATATCTCTATCTGCCTTATAAAAAGCTTTAGCTATCTTAGGCTAGTAAAAGTCTTTAATATAAAGGCCTATAGTATACTAAAAGGCCTCTGCCAGGCCTTTTAGATATACTATAGCTATTAAGGCCACTAAATCTTTATTTGTCTTAATAATATTATAGTTATAAAATGCCTTTATAGTAAGCCTATAGACTCTTTCTAAGCAGTCTTCCTAATATTCTAGCAGCTTATCTATAAGTATAGTATAGTTATTATTAAGTAGTGCTTTAAATATAAGAATATTTCTAATAATAAATAGGCTAACTGCCTTACTAACTAAGATACTAAGATAGATAATAATATAGTTAAAGATATATAGCCTATACTTATTTATATTAAATACTGCTGCAAGTAATATACTAGAGGTGTTTTTTAGCTCTTTTAGCACTTAAATACTCTTTTAAGCTATAACTTACTTATATTTAAAGCTAATATTACCTGCCCCCTTAAGCTCCTAATTCTTAAATATAAACTTTACTATTTATTAATAGTAAAGTCTAACTATAAAAACTTTATAAGCTATTATAAGAATCTTAGCTATAATAATACTATTTTACTTTACTCTTATAAAAAATAAAAAAGCTTATATTATTTATTTTATTATTATAAGATAAAGAGTAATATTAAGAGGCAGCTAATACTAACTCCTAAGGCTGCTCTAAACCTAGCTTTAAAACTAGAATTTAAAAAGTTTCTTAAAGTAGTAAAGTTATCTAGCTTTTTTATTATAATATATTAATATTATTAAGATTTACTTTTTTTTATTTCTCTTTTAATATATATGTTTTTTCTTTATATAATGCTTTTTATCTTAACTAATTATTTTAACTAATTATTTATTTACTTTACTTTTTTAATATATTAATAAGGTTTTAAACTAAGATTAATATTTTAATAAATAACTTATTATTTATTATAGCTATATTATTTAAAGCAGTCCTAAATAAGATTTCTATAATTTCTTTAAATTAATTTATATAAATTAAGTAATATTATAATTATATTTAAGAGTATTTATATTTTAGGAAAAAAGACTTAAATTACTTTTTCTTTAAGAGGCCAGGTTTAATAGTAAGAATATATAGGAAGAAAGAAAGAAATAGGGGCTATTAAATAATAAGTATGCCTTTTATAGCGCGCTCTCCCTTAGTTATATAACTAATAGGAATCCTATATTTATATATTTATTAGCTTAGCGCGTCATTTTACCCCTAGGGGCTTGGCAGGGTTCGCCCCTGTATGACGATAATAAATATAATAACAATAACAATAATAACAAGCTGCACCAGAAGAGTTCCGGTATCGCTGACGAAGTCCGGAAACAGTGTCGGATAAGAAGATGAGACCGTTGTCGCTGGAAAGGCTCTCAGCCCAAAATTGCATGTTCATCGTTGATTCACAAGATTTCCCCAAACGGGGCTCTGTGGGTAAAAGTCATGCCGTCGACTAGCACGCCATCGCTCTTATTACTCGACTGAAAGCACACGAGTGCGAAAGCGTCGAAAGTTGGTGGAAAGGTGTTCAAGACTTGCCAACGGTCCCTTCCATTCTAAGTTTGAGGAAGAGGTCCTTGATAAAGCTCGTGTCTAAGTAATGGCTGCTGAAGTCGCGACAAATTCCTCTGGTGAGGGCAGATCCCAGGAGACCGCTCGCAGGGTACTAGATGATAATTCACCGGCCCAGGGAGATGCTCCCAGGCATGAAAGAGGCAATGCTCAATATCCCATCATTGAAGCCTCGCTTCCGCAGCCAGTTAGCTGGCCAGTCGACGAAGTCCAGGAGCAAGTGGCTTCAAACCAGAACGTCGCCATAGAACTGGCACAAAGCAATGAGGAGAGCCTATATAACCGCTTCAGCCCAATGCGAAAGGCCGGAATCGTGGTCACCCTCTGTTACTGTGGCTTTTTGACTCCCATCAGCTCGACGGCATTGCTCGTAGCGATCCCGGAAATCGCGTCGGCCTTTCACACCACAAGTGCCATAATCAACATCTCCAATGCCATGTTCTTCGTCTTCATGGCCATCAGCCCGATATTCTGGGGTCCCTTGGCCAACTTCTTTGGTCGCCGCTGGATCTTCATTGCCTCCAGCATCATGCTCACTGTTTTCACGATCGGATCTGCCGCGGCCCCCAACCTAGGAGCCTTCTTCGCCTTCCGCATGTTGACAGCGTTCCAAGGGACTGCGTATCTGGTTGTGGGCTCAGTCGTCATTGGAGATGTTTACCCTCCAACTGATCGAGGAAGGGCGTTGAGCTGGTTCATGTCCGGCATCCTGGTTGGGCCTACTGTGGCGCCTTTGCTCGGTGGTGTCCTGATCACCTTCACTGGTTGGAGGACCATCTTTTGGGTCCAAGCAGGCCTCGCAGGGCTGGCCACACTGCTTGTGGTCGTCCTGCTGCCTGAGACGATGCACAAGAGAATAGACATGGGAAGTGATAAGGGGTTCTGGCAATTTACTGCAAAGCTGGCAAGCCTCGTCAACCCGTGGGTTGTTATCCGACCTTTGATACTCTACCCGAACCTATGGATGACTGCTTTGGCTGTGTCTTCCATCATGTGGAATCAGTATTCTCTCCTCACACCGATTCGACATGTGCTGAATCCTAGATTCGACTTGAAAACGCCGCTGCAATCTTCGCTCTTTTATTTGCCACCTGGAATTGGGTACTTGGTTGGCACCTTTGTTGGAGGTCGATGGTCCGATTACACGGTAGCGAGGTACATTCGCAAGAGAGGACGACGAGTACCCGAGGATCGCCTTAACAGCGCCGTTCTCGTCATGGCTCTGGTAATTCCAGGTTGTATGATTATCTATGGCTGGGCTGTGGATAAGGAAGTTGGCGGGATTCCGCTGGTTGTGATCGTCATGTTCCTGCAAGGCTTTGCCCAGCTATTCTGCCTGCCTAGTCTCAACACATATTGCGTGGATGTGATGCAGGACAAAGGCAAAAGTTCTGTGGTGGTGGCCGGAAACTATCTGACTCGATTTCTCTTTGCAGCAGCTGGCACCGCGGTATGTCTACCAGCGATAGATGCGATCGGTATAGGATGGTTCAGTACGATTTCGGGATTGTTTATCACCGTCACGGCGGGATTGGTATGGCTTCTCACCGTGTATGGTGAAGGGTGGCGTCAAGCGAGGGATGGCTTGACGTAGGCGGAAGATGGGGCGCGGAATTGTGATCTCATTCGAACCAGAACAATAAGGGCCACCATTCTTGCCAATTTCAGGCCAAAGACTCGCGGTCGCTTCTGAGGTGCAATAGTTGTTCGAAAGCTTCCCCCTGAGCCTTGAGCCGCGATCTTCGATCAGTTTGAAGAGCCCTAACTCAAGGCGTTGGGTCCGACCGAAAGTGCCAATTGAGATGAAAAATCCTGTTAAGTGTCGAATGGCAGTTGTGTAACCATCTCCCTTGCTTGCCGCACAAGCAGGACACACATGGGCTCTTTATCCCCAACATGGTTGTGTGCGTGGCACCGAACGGAAGCAGGGGAGATACCGGAGTGCCATTTTAGTTGACGGTCCTCCAGCAACTGCAGCATAGTGAGAAACGGCGTTGAGGATGAATGTGCAGCGCCGATAATCTCCGACTTCATAGCTTTCTTTGCAAGTTGCTGCCATTCAGATGGGCTTAGGCTTAGGGCGAAGCTCAAAGGGCCATGTGCTCGGTCTTCAACACCCAGAGCTGAATCGGTCGCCTGCGTCTCGCCAAACCACAAGGCTTTAGTTTCGTTCAAACTCTCAGCGCGCCGTGCTTCGGCTTCAACAGATTGGAAGACTCTCTGGTAAGCCTCGGCAGTAGACATTATGAGCGTATTCAGAACTTGAGCGTTTTGCATTGCCCAAACAAATCGGCTCGGGCAGGTGGGGCATTGGATGATGGTGACTGCTCTCGCTGTGATATCTCGAAGAAGAGAGAGGCCAGAGGCGAAACATATCTCGTCCGCGCCCCGTATCTCATCCAAAGATAAATAGAGTGTGGCAAGGCAGGCGCAACTCTCTTTGCTAGGCACAGCCTCTAGATTCGGGAGAACAGAGTCAACTTCTGGGATCTGATCTGCTTCGCAACTTGCCTAGGGTTAGCAAAGAACAAGCTACTGGAGGGGGGGGTTGCCGAACAGCCAAAAAGGTGCATCACCCGAGTTTTCCACCATGTCAGCTTGCTCCGGTAAAATGACGTTTTGCTCGGTTTCCTGACCCGAGTCACTGTGCAGATCTCGCTCTGATGCGGATTGCGAAGTGTCGTTATCAACGCTGCCGACAATGTTGCTAGCCTCATGATGAAGCTTGCGTTTCTTCGGCCTCCCCATCGGCAGGCGCGCAGAGTATTTACATCGCTCTTCTACGTTAACGCATCTTCCGCATATTGGATATTTGCCGTCACATTTCAACTTCTTTTGTCCTGTAAGGATCAACACCTGGCCAGGAAACGCGAACAGGACGGCAGAACATACTGCATTGATCACAAGATGCCCTCCTATTAGAGGCTTCCTGAGGGTTTGAACCCATCGATACGCATCCCAGTCAGGTCAGGGGCGCAACCATAATTTGATCTGACGCAAAGGAGAAATGCTAAAGTGAAATGATGCGACGTTCGTTACATCGTACCTTGGCTTCGGTGAGAAAGGTGGAAGCTGGGGAAATACGGGGCCGAGTCTCCGGCTCCGACTTACCACGTGCCTCCCGCTATCGTTACCGCTACCGCCGGAGCTCGGCGCTTGCATATTCCGATCACCCAACCACCAGCCAGAGAAAAAATTTGGATTTTCCTACCTGTGTCGATAGTCCCCCCACTATCAAATCCGCAATTCTACATAGTACATTCAACGTACAATTCACGATCGCAACTATGGCACCATTCAAAGACGTCGCTGCGCCCAGCGCAACTACTGTGCCATCAATTGATCCCGATCAGGTTTGTACTGCCACTTTCCAAAGCTCCACAGCAGCTAATCGCTACCGACAGACTCTCAAGGCTTCCAAGGCTCTCTTGGCACACATCAAGAAGGCGTCGAAGCAAAAGGCCGACGAGTCCTCCAAGCGCAACCTTCTCGAGGATGCCGACGAGCCCCTCGAAACCCCTGTCTGGCTTACCTTGACCACAAAACGCCACATCACCGACAAGGCGCGCCTGCAGCCCGGCAAGATCGCACTCCCCCACCCTCTGAACACCGACGAGTCTACCACCATCTGCCTTATCACCGCCGACCCTCAGCGCGCCTACAAGAACATCGTTGCCTCGGACGAGTTCCCCGCCGAGTTGGGAAAGAAGATCACTCGAGTTGTCGACTTCACGAAGCTCCGCGCCAAGTTCGGCCAGTACGAGGCGCAGAGGAAACTCTTCTCCGAACACGACATCTTCCTCGGTGACGACCGCATCATCAATCGACTACCAAAGGTGCTCGGAAAGACCTTCTACAAGACCACACAGAAGCGACCTATCCCCGTTGTGCTGCAGGCGAAGCCCCAGAAGGTGGACGGCAAGCGGACAAAGCGACAGAAGACGGAGGGTACGGTGAACTCTGGCACTGCAGCCGATATCGCCAAGGAGATCGAAAAAGCCGTTGGCTCTGCCCTGGTCAGCCTAGCACCAACAACAAACACAGCCATCAAGGTCGGGTTCTCCGGATGGCCAGCTGAGGCGATCGCCGAGAACGTGCAAGCCGTTGCCAACGCCCTGGTCGAGAAGTGGGTTCCGCAGAAGTGGCGGAACGTCAAGAGCATCTACATCAAGGGCCCCGAGACCACCGCCCTACCTATTTGGCTGACAGACGAGCTCTGGCTGGACGAGAAGGACGTCATCGCCGACGAGGAGGAGGCCAAGGCCCTCCAGGCGGCTGAGAAGGCCAACATTGGCAAGAAGCGCAAGTCGCTCGACGGTGCTGAGGAGACGGCCCCCGCGACCAAGAAGAAGTCGAAGAAGCAGGAAAAGAAGCAGGACGCAGTGGTTGGCGATGATGACAAGCTGGACAAGCAGATCTCGGACCGCAAGTTAAGGTTGAGGAAGCAGAAGGCGGTGGCGCAGAAGGCTATGGACAACTGATACCTCGCATATTCACGGCTCTGGTGTTGCGGCGTTGAAAGGGCGGAAAACGATAGAAATGTGTACATTGTTTTGATAGCAAATCCCATTAACATTCTGGTGCTACACGCCTATGCTATCCGTCTCGGGCCGTCTCGGGATACAATCTGCCAGGCTTGCTTTCAAAAATATTCAAATAAGATGCGTGGTGGTCATGCATGTTTCTTTTGGGGTAGGTACTATAGTTCCTCTGGCTCAAACATGCTTTCAGAATCGAATGACCGCTTGTATGGCCCGAAGAAATCAACCATGGTCTCGTTGAGTGTATCTTCCGGGATGTCCATGTGGTTACTGGTAATGGATCGGAATTTCAACCCTCCCTTTCGGTCAAGCTCTTGAAGGCCAATCCAGTCCTCCTGGTACAACGGTCTAGCTCTCAAAGGCGTCACGACTGTGCCGTTCACCTCGTCAAACCACGCCGTCTCCTTGGGGAAGACAGTCGTATCTTCTTCGAACAGATACATGACGAAGTTGGACAACTTGGCGATGTTCTCCTTATAAGTGATGTTCTTCAGCAAGCGCTCGTTGTTGATGTCCGCAAGGAAGTTGGAGTTGTCGAGGTACTCGTCGTAGGCTTCGGGATCGCGGTAGTACTGGGCGGGAACAACATGCGATTGCACGTAGTTACTCCAAGTATTGAACCGTAGCAGAGCCATGGCGCCCTTGCATAGCCAGTCTCTTTCACCGCAGGCTGCGTACTTGGTAATGCCGTTGTGCTGGCTACCGAAGGTGATCAAGCTGCGGACGGGAGGGAAGTTGCATCGCTCGACGTAACCGCGTAAAAACTGGCCACCCTGTGAAAAGCCGATGGCGTCGATAGCAGGGGCGGTAGATAAGATGGGGTGCGCAGCGAGGGCATCGCAGACAGTTTGGACCTGTTCCGAGACGTTACCGTAGAACGTGGCGGACCTGTCGGCATTCGCATCGGCACCGAGAGCAACAGTGTAAATCAAAGTGCCCGGGTGAATGGCCTGGGCTAGTTCCTCGACTCGCTTGATGCCATCGCCATTGAAGGTGTCGCCGAGACCGTGCCAGATAACGAGCGGTAGCGGGGTGTCGCCAAAGTCGTCATCGTCGCCGAGGGGCGCTGCGTAGCTGCGACTTGCGATGGCAACTACTGCAAAGGTAAGTCGGAGCAGTGAAGAGGTATACATCGTCACTGATATGAGGCTGATCAGTACTCGCGCTTTGTGACCGAGGGAAGCTGGTTGACGATGATGATAAGGTGGTGGGTGGCAAGCTATCTGCAAGACTGGGCTACGGCGTCGTCATCGCAAGCTGACACAATGGTACATCATACATGTACCTTGATATCCACTTTTCAGGTTGAGCTTCCAAGGCGTTCATTGGCTAGCACGGCTTGGCCAATATTCCGGAGCCATGCAGTCTCAACAGCACAACCTGAAACCAACAACGTCGCCAACGACATGCGAAGCGCCTTGCTTAAACGCCGGACTGAGAACGAAACACCATCCCTGCTATCTACACCTGGGAGTTTTGGCTTTGCTGCCTTGCCCATGCATGCGCGCGGATCGTACGGCAGCGCGTCAAAGCGCTCTGATTCCGGCCTGACCTTATCATACGGTAGGCGTTTATTTTTACACCCTAACCACAGCTTCACTCGTGGGCAACTGTTGGATCTGATGAAGATACCGTCATTGCCCGGAGCCATGATATTTGGTCAATCTTCCACAGATTGTGCTGGTTATCTTTGCTTGCTCGTCACCACTGTTCCACATTTGTGATGGGACATAAGCATCTCTTTTCATCTTTCTTTCGTCATGGGGAACCGGATTATTGTCCATCTCAACTATACTTTCACCAAGGTAACAGTGAAAGACAGGCGGACAACATAAAGGTAGTCCCAACCGGTTGCCGCCATATGATCGTACAATACGCAAGCCAGCGCAGCAATGGAGGAAGTCGGGAAAGCAAACACGAACAGGAATTTATATTCTACGCCGTTGCAATCATTATAGCATTCATATATGTTTATGTGGCTTTGATGCTTTTCCTTTTGAACCCCATCTCCTCATGGTTTCGAGACACGCAGTCGTTACGTCTGTCGGATTTTAGCATCTTTAGATTAACTTTCTTCAAACT